>JAJJMB010006998.1:2490714-2539037 GCA_023531105.1 Papaver atlanticum | reverse complement strand
AAGGGGATGACCTCCCCTTATCCAATCCCGGTCTGTGCTTAGCAGCTTCCTGGAAATGGGTTACCCCTTATCCAAAGTGAGAGTCCGAATAGCAAATGTCCTCCCAGGAGCCTTGAACAACTTTTCGAGCCAATTTTTCCGCAAAAGCCTATTTTTCCAAAAACACCTACAAGGGATTAAAATACCAAAATTAGGTACTAACACTATACATAAAAGAGATGAAAATAGACACATAAATGCGTCTATCAGTAAGCATCAATTTCTGCTTGGTTCTTAGCATTCTTATCCCTCTTTTTCCTCGCCTTGGGAGAATTGATTTTATTTTCACCGTTCTGTACGTCCATATTGTAACAGTACTTCGCCTCGCCTGAGTCTCTGATGATCTCTGCGATCCCATCGGGTGTTGGAAACCTTAGTCTCTGGTTATAAGTTGACGCGACCCCTTTAATCCCATGGACCCAGGATCGCCCAATAATAGCAGTGTAGGGTGAGAGTACGTCCACCACACAAAATGTAGTCAAGGTTAGGATTTTTCCTACACAAATTTCCAAGGTTATCTCACCTCTCGGGCAAGTAGATGAGCCATTGAAGCCAAATATGTTATATGTAGATGGTATCAGATACTCGTCTCTTAGACCCATTTGCTTGAATGTTTCATAAAATAAAATTTAGACGGAAATTCCCCCGTCAATTAGTATCTTAGGCATTGCCCATGGCAGCACTTTTGGCTTCTCCTCCTCGTCTTCGTGTTCTGGGAGTGCGATGGCCATCGTGACCACTAAAGCATCGTTGTGATTCCTTCCACCGTCTGGTGCTTCGAAAGCTGAAAAGCTAATAGGATGTTTCATCCATTCCTCGATAGGAGGTTCTTTTGCCACACTAAAAACTTCGTTGCCTTCAAAGTTACATTTCTGAATTTGTCTAGTAATACTTCCTTCGGGTACGAGAGCAGTAATAGCCGAATGGGATATCGTGTTGCATACCAAGTATTGCGCCTCGCGTGGGATTTCCACATGATGTACGGGTGGTCATGTAACCTGTTGGGTCTCCGGTTGTGCGATGTACTCCTTGAGTTTACCATCATCAATCATGTCTTGCACCATCTTCTTCAGATCCCTACATGAATCTGTTGGATGGCTGTAGAACTGGTGAAACTCGCAGAAATCTGTTCTATTCTTAGCATGCTCGGGTTGTTGCCTTCTATTCCATGAGAAGTTAATCTTGTATTTACCGTCGACCTTCTTGAAGATCTCGGAAATTGGGGTGTTTAGTTTGTGTAGACTGGGTCTACAAACTTTCCCTTCTTTTGCTGGGCCTGGTCTCGCCCTTTCCATCCTCCACTCCGATGTTTATCGAATCGTGTAGATCCATTGTTAGATCGCTCTGCACCCCGATCTTGTGTCTGGGGATTTTGTGGTTCGACTACATTTTATCCTCTACTGTTTCCCCTGACCAACTTATCGTAGGTCCCATCTTGGAGTTCTTCGAGGGCTATGTAGTCCTCCTAGATTTGTCTTAGTTTTCCTAAGCACGGTGGCATCGTTTCATACATTCAGGCGAATATGGGGTCTGTCTTTCACAGACTATTTTTTAAGCCTAAGATCGCATAGGCCTCCGGAACTCTCCCGATCTCAGCTCATAGTTTTCTCCAGCGAGTCACAAGAGATCGGAGTGACTCATTTGGTCCCCTGGATAATTGGAACAGCATGTCAATTCCTGGTTTGACTCGGCTATTATGCATATATGCCTTTAAGAATAGCTCGGAGAGGTAGGCAAATGACTTGACCTATTCTCTTGATAAGTTATTAAACCACACTAGGGATTCGTCTTTTAGACTAGCTGGAAAGAATTTACACATCACGACATCGTACTGGCTCCATTATGTAATGTCATTCGATAAGATCGGAGATGCTCAACTGCATCGCCGGTCCCATTGAAGGGAGTTATGAAAGTCGGAAAGGAGCATTTCCTTGGAAACGGTTGTGCCGGCAATTGATCATCAATATGCCTCGTTTCGGCCTTCTTATTTCGTCCTTGTTTTATTCCAGGCGAGAAAGAAACTTCTGGATAACGATATCTTGATTGCCCTGAATCCTCATCGGACTACTCATTATATGACACTTGTTTAGAGCGAGTTGACTTCTCTTTTGAAGTTTCCCCTCGCTTGGGATTTCTACATGTCGGATTCTCAGTCATGCCATTAGTTTTAGTTTCGTCCTCCTTCTTCGTTCTTCGTTTATGCCTAGGATTGATATCGGACGACCCTTCTGATTGGCTGTCCTCTTTGTTTAGAACTCATTTGCTTCCCTTTGGGAATCGGTCCTCCGTTTCCTCGTTCGAGGTATCAGGGATATGGACACGTTCATCGTCTTGCAAGTTTTCAAAAGGATTTTCCTCCTCGGGGATCTCCTCCATAACAACGGTATTATTATCGAGGCTAAAGGAATCATCCTTCTTGGCCCCGTTGTTTGCCATTTGTTTTGGCATATGGCCCAACCCTCCTGGTTGAGTCAAGTGAATATCACCTCGTCCCTCTAAGGGATTTCCCTCTTCGTCAGATCTAGAGTTGTCTGTTAACCCTTCCTGATATTGGTTATCGGGCTGTCCCTCTCCTGGGAGTACACCGTTGTGTATAGCCTCGCCCGGCTCCATCTCGTCAAATCCTTCGGATTGGGCTCCACCAGTTTCTCCTTGGCTCGTGCGAGCAGATCGTGTCTTCACCATCGCCTTACCTGCGATACATGCAATAATGCTTAATTTGTCTTTTCTTTCAGAAAAGTGGGACCCTAAGTTTGCAGGTCATGTGCATTTTCTAAGTCATAGTTCAGACTGTGTAGTTTCAGTATAGGAAGACTCTTCAACAAATTTTTGAGACATGTGATGATGTTAAAACATTCCCCACTTGGATAAAGTTTTGGTGATGGAAAAAGGTGTTTTGATTTTCTCATTTTTCGAGTAAACCACCTCCTTCTACACGTCATACCTTTAATGGGAAAAAACCAAGTTATGACGATTGAGCACGCTTTCCCATTTTAAGAAATATTTCTCAATGCCTTAATCTTTTGATTTGAACAAACTTTGAGTTTGATGAATGATTATGTACTCATTAACCTTTCCCATTTGCTTAGATTTGGGTTTCTAAGAAGAAGATTTTAGGTCACTTTGAGCCCCTCAGGAGATGAAGAATATCATGAATAGTTCTTCTTTTTACACCTTTTCAACTCTCGTAGTATGTCTTTCTCTCTACGAAGTTTACTTGCTTAGAATTCTTCCCAACTCGTTCACGGAGGAGGTTGCTTGAATGTTGATTTGAAGTAGTTTAGACTCAATTTTCATTCCAACCCTCTACTCTCCTAAGTCTCTTTAGGAAGATGCTGAGAACTTTGGAAAAACAAATTTTTTAAACAAAACCGGTGAAAAAGTGTAGATCTAAGGTTTCTGAGGATCTTCAGGACTCATAAATCGCATAGATCGTGTTGCATCCGAGATCAACTCATGAGTTTCATAAAAATCTACACAGTGGTATACAAAACCACTTATTTTTAAGAGATTATGAAAAAATTCTAAAACTTTGCAAGGGAGGTAGACTAAATCTTCATACTACCCCGTTTCTAGCGCCAAAATGTAGTAGCATCTTTTCCAATGACTACACCCAAGTATATCTAACGAATAATAAACTACTAACATTCAAGATTCAAAGATAAGCAAGATGTAAAGAACATGAAAGTAAAGATGAACACAAGTATATAACGTGGTTCGTCCATTGAGACCTACATCCACGGGAAAGAAACTATCTTATTTATTGATTAATGTCTTACCCTTGAAAGAGTTACAAATATCACTTAGACTTCTCACTCTCTCTTTCTCTAAATATCTCTCTAGAATTCTCTGTAGAAAGACCATCTGACATTACATATCCATTTCCTTATACATGGACTGGTATTTATAGACAGACTGGACTCGTGAAGGTGTGACCCAATCTCTCCGAGCTGGTGGAGCTATCGTACATCTTATCATTACTTCGGACGAACTCTTTACCTTCCCTCATGGTGTCTTTCTCGGTTCTCCTTCCGAGTTATCTCGCCTTGTGCACTATCGTACTGCTCCTCCTTGAAGGGTATCGTACTGCATCGTCTTCGGGTGGTATTATGGTTTGCCGAGTCTTCTGATATGATGTACCTTTGCCCATACCTCTTCTGATACTTCATTAAATGCATTCCTTCTTTCTAGATTTGACCATCTGAGTTGATTAGACCACTCCTCACACGCGTCATACATGTAGCCTTGCAGCAGGCATCTCGATTCAGACGAAATCACCTTTTAAAGTATGATCCGATATTATTATCTTATCATCTTATCATGAGACCACCTCTTGAGATGTTGACACGTGGCGATCGGGTATTTTACTCTCACACTAGGTTTTCATTATAAACATAAATGATTGTGAATCTGTTCTTCACGTATGAAAAATCTATACGACATTGGTTAGATTCATGATCAAAACATCACTGATTTTTGTTTTAAAAAATTGAATTTATTGTTTTTTCGTGTAATTGGTTAGGTTAAACCTCCACCCCTTAAAATAGCTCGCTTTCCATAATACGAAAGAAAATTTCCTAACGGTAAGCCTAGTAAAACCTATCCACATCATAATCCTAAAAATTTATTGTATTGTTGTAGCTTTGGCCACCACCATGGTCAGTCGTACTATGAAGAGAATGTCGTCAACCTATATTGGTGGAAGAATGGTATCATGAACCACCACGACTCTCCATGTATTTAACAAAACCATCACAAACAACATCAATACTCCCACACAGATCCAATTAGTCTAAAAATCCAAAATATGCAAAAGAAATAAGACACTAAGATTGATATGTAGTTTCTAGATCGCTACCAGAGCCAACAATGATGGATGAACTCAGGATTATAACCACTCCCAAAACAACTTCAACAATTGGAACCCTAGCCACCTTGCTATGATGGATGTCACTATCAATAAATACGAGATTTCCTAACATGACTACCCTTTTCAAAACAACTTGAAAACATATCTATCGGATTTCACAATCCTTAATCAGCACTCCTTCCATCCCATTAACAAATATGGAATCTCTAATATCTTTTTGATTAAGGATTATTTTTTTCATAAAAATCTATCATTTTTCCTTTTCAATCCTTTATCCCATTCCCAATATCAAAAACATTCAATAATTTGTGATGATACTCATGCATCAACGATAAAGGTATATGTTGAAAAAATCATATTGGAATTGGAGTTCCACCTATCTAATGGAGCAAACAAATTAAATCCAGAACTCCGCTTTTATATGTGGGATAAAGGGAGTATAAGGAATTATAAATACCAACTTCTACCGATCAAAAATGACAACCTTCTCAACATCTTCAAACCTAAAATTTAGGACCACCATGAAAACTTTAAATTAACAACAAACCCCTAAAAAACTGTATATATACCAAATAACATAGGAAAACAAACATTATACTAAACAAGAAAGATAAATTTAAGCTATACACCTACTCAGATTAAGTCCCACATGACCAAATACGAGCAGTCAAGGATAGAGGCTGCAAGAAGATTTTGAGCGAATGGTTATTTTTTAGAAAAAAAGATTGGTGACGATGAAATATTTCCTTTCTTTTTTCTTATATATCATACCTGCAATCATTACAGGTGAAACTCTTACTTTACACCAATATGATAATGTTTAATGTTAAGCTTGAAGAAATTCCACAACCATGTGCATGGTTATAAAACTTGAGAAATCTGTTTATTGTTCATGATCTTACCAGGAACAACATAAGGCTTGTAACGAAAAGAAATTTTCGCAACACCACCTCCTAATTGGCACAACCCTCATTCAAAGACAAGACTAAGGATATTTCCTTATCAATAAAGTGTTTCTGATCCAACCATTTTTCATTATTTTCTCGCTATCCTAACGGTCTGCGCAACACTCTTTGTATTATTATTATACCTAAATTTTATTCTTTTCTTCTTCTTTGAAATCATAAAAGGCCTAAAAGTCATCAAACCCATCACAGTAAGCACCAACAACAACATGATCATATTTTTTTAGTTACTTACTTTACCATGATTGAAAATCGCACGAACAATTATCAAGATGATGAATAAAATTAGAAAGATTCATGTCTAGAATAGTGATCAGATATTGTTAGAGCATAGCTCGGTTGAACCCACCAAGCGTTGGTATGTCAAGTTTGGTTGTCATATTTTAGTATCAAAACTCATCTGGAGTCGCTTGATTAAATACTAGAGTCAACTTCGCTTCGGTTAGACTATAAAGTCTAGGAATGTTGAGACATACAAGTGTTACTCCGAAGACCTAAAGAATGAGAAGAAGTAACGACTGTATCGAAGACATCATCCTTCCATTTGAGGTTAGTAATACTGACTTTACTTGTTTCCATTCCTAACGTATCTTTCAAGTTGTATTATATTGAAAACATAACATGCAAAGATGTATATATATATAATACTCTAGTGATTAGAGTTGGTCATATCATTATGATCAAAGTGTCAAGGAATTTATTGAATTACGAAGAATAACGCTTATCTTTTTGACTTTGTAAATACGACATCAACGTAATCTAAGTATTTAGTTACTTGATTATGTGTAAGATATAGTTGTGATTTCATCCTAGAAAATTATATATTATTACATTAGTTTAAGGAAGGAGATGTATGAACTTGATTCATAATCGAAAGGAAAATCATGATTGGTCCGGTTCTTTATTGAATATCTTTTGGATGACCAATACAATATGAAAAGGAAGAACCTATCTTGACTTATGTTGAGAATTGATATATAATCGGTCATAGCCTATTATGTGTAGCATGTTGTAGTCGGTCACAAGCTACTTTGTGAAGCAAGGTGTAACCGGTCACAATCTACATTGGGAAGTTAGTTGTAATCTGTTACAAGCTACTTTGGGAAGCAAGTTGTAACTGATCACAAGCTAATTTGGGAAGTAAGGTGTAACCGATCACAAGCTATTTTGGGAATCATGGTGTAACCGGTCACAACCTAATTTGGGAAGCATGGTATAACCGGTCACAACTTAAATTGTGAGTCATGGTATAACCGATCCCAAGGAGAAAAACTGAGTTTCCAATATTCACATATCTCTTTATGTTTTGTGTGATTTTTGAATTAGGGTTTGCCGAGAGAAACTTCTAGAGGTCGACATTATTTGAACATATACATAACTATTGTCATTAATTGTTCAAAGATATTCCTTGAGGCTCAAGGTGATCCCAAACCAAAATATTCAAAAGCATTTAATTATGATTTTCATAGTATATGTTTTAATTACCAGCAATTAAAACATATCATCTGGAAAATATTATTAGTTAATGTGCTATACTAAGAGAGATTTCGGAAATATGGTTTGACATTTATTGGAAATAGGAAAATCAAAATTAGGTACTTTAATTAATATCTTGAGAATATTTTCGATTTTGGAATTTCCTTGTTGTCCAAACAACCTTGGTCTATCAATACTTGAGTTTGCATTTCTTGCAAACTATCATAAGAGCCAGGAAAACTTCATTCGTGTTGTTTCTTTTGGAGCCTTTTATTCGGAGAGGAAAGTACCCTAATTAAGCGAAATCTCTTACGACCGCTTATTTAAAGACTTCTGTTGGATCAAGAAGCTCTACGAGTACCATTGGTAGGAAACTAAATAATTGCATTGTTATTTTAGTTTTTGATTATTTTTTTGATTGACTAACAGTTGTTGAAACTTTTATTGCACCTAGTTTGTTTATTCTTAAGAACTTGTCTTCTGACATAAGGGTCACTCAAACTAGATCAAAGTATCGACGGGATCTTTAGAACCATTTACGGATCTAAAGAAATCTTGTGATAATCCATTGTTAACATACTCCGTTCTGTGTGTGATTGATCATAAGAGGATTCAAGTTTGTGTTGTGTAGGTTATTGAGATGGAAATTAAAGATTTGAAGGCAAAGAAGATATTCTTATTAGTTTTCATATCTTGTGAGTTGGTGCACAAACTTTGATCGGCTGAGATCCAACTAGAATCATGTTTATCTTTGATAGACTTGATTGTCTAGTTGTGTAAGATCGACATCGCTTTATAGTTACTCTTTGAGTTCTGTATTGATTGATTACAAATCTATAAATTGGTTATTTCAGTAATCAAGATTTAGATTGATCTAACCATAAAAAAGGAGTTTATTAGTTTAAACAGAAGATCCTTTGTCAACAACTCATACATATCTTTTACCAAAGATTTATTAGAGGGGTTACCAAACAGATTAATTCCTTTGTTGTTTGGAATACGAGTCAAAGGAGTAGCTATTCACGTGCGTTACTCTAGAAGTCGAAGGCGCGGGGATACTGAGGAAACTAAGTATCTAGGGGTAGTCTACTTGGTCTCAACTATACGAAGTTGGTATTAGATTTTGTATAGCGACTAAATTCTGAGAGTATTCAAAACTAGACTAGGTCCCGGGGGTTTTCTGCATTTGTGGTTTCCTCGTTAACAAAATATTGTGTTGTGTTATTTACTTTACTTCCACATTATAATTGTTTTATATTATAATAAAGTAAATACACTTGTGCGTTAATCCTAATCACTTGATATTGATCCTATAGTGTTTTGGTTTAATACCGTACCTATTATCAAGTGAACACTTTGTCGCTGTATTGTCTCGATCTCGTATCCATAGACGATCACACAAAGTGTATACCATAGTTGTTATATTGTCTCGAATTTGTCCATTGACGATCACACTTGGTAAAGGACTTATATATTTATACTTAAAAGTTTGTGGTATATTTGGGTACCCTCGTCTTTTCAGATATCGAACAGAATACTTCTTAAGGAATTGAGGTAAAACATCAAGAGCACCTCAATCAAAAAAATAACAGCTTTCTATCCTACCAAGGAACATTTTTCCCCACCAGAAGCATGAACACATCATTTGGAGATGGTCTCGTATTCCCAAGTTACGGAATAACAAAATTGCCATCATGAGGTAAACTAATAAATCGACAGTTACGTTGCAGTAGACAAGAATTATCTTCTCATTGATAATTGTTTTAAAACTACAATTCCGAGTGTCTGCATCATGTATGTTAACATAAAACAGACTAAATATTTCCGCATGAACAGACCCCATACCCTGATGAACACAACCCCATTCATGCTCGTTAATGAACCGAGTAAATTCACGAACATCAACTAAATCATCATAAATCCTTCCCATAATAGGTTAACGCTTGACATCATCAAGGTAGACATTATGAGCATGCTTGTTTAATGAAATAGAATTGTAGACTAGCATCAAAGAAAAGTTCACGAGCATCATCAAGAACAAGTATAAAACTTACCAAGTACGTGAACTGATGACAATGGTGAACCACAAATGCAGAGAAAGAAGTGAAAATCGATTGTCCCGTTGTATAGAAACTCGCTACGAGTTTAATGGTAACGAGGAAAACTGCACCTGTAGAAAAACCATGCAATCTCATCCAGAATTGAACACTGAACTGTATTATACCGCTACGGAACTAGCGTACTATCATACTTCGGACTGGAATGTAGTTGAGACCGAATACACCCTCCAAGAAATTCAGATGTAGTCGCGCTCCTTACGTCTCTTGAACTTCACAACTCTACGCAATTGATTCCCTTATATGACGTCCTTTACAACCTAAGAGTTGCTTTAGCCTAAGTGAATACTTTTGATACCAATTTTCATCTAACAGATAAGCCTATTTGATTTCTCATTAGATTGAATAAATCAGGTCTTGGAATTCTCTTTTCAATAGACAAAGCTAGCAAACCTCACATATCCGGAACACTTACAATAAGTTAGATGAGAAGCCTGGATTATTAACCACCTCTCAAGAACAATCTTAAACGGATCAATAAAGAAGAGTTTTAGATATCTATCTCGAGGAATCACAAAGTTTGAGACAAAGAAAATTTTGCGATTTCTATATATCTCATTCAAAAAAGATAATACTAAAACCTTGATAATATAATGAAAAAGATCATGATACACGAACTATCAAGGTAAAGATAGTCGGACCTGACTTCACGAATCACTAAGTGAAGTCTTTAAGTCGTAAACATAATTATGTTTCTCAGAGGAAATCTAGGTTCATAGATGACGACTCTAGCAAACAACTAGGATACAGAAGTATCAGTGATTCGATTTCCAGTTAATTAAGTCTCTCTATTTATAAATTTTCAAGACTAGGGTTGCTTAGAATTCAAGCTAAGATAACATGAGATTCAAGCAAACACTTTCTCTGTTTAGATGAATTTCTTGTTAGGAGTTCATGTAAGAATGTGAGAAGTTTGTCTTGAAATTACATAGAAGAATATATAATATGGTCAAGAATATCGGAACCATGTATAATGATAGTTCATGGGAAGTATACCTTAAGAACTAATAAGCATAATCGTGTTCATTTAAATACTTAAGACTTGAATCATGATGCACATAGACAAGGTGTTTTAGTCATCAAATATATCTTAGAGGTGTTCACACGAGTTGCAACAATGCCAAGCATATTTGTTAAAATAGTTCATAAGCATCTGCTTAATTTGTATATGGTAGGTATGTAAAAGGGTACGCGTACCTATGAACCAGTTGAGGTATAATTTGTCCATTTACATCATTATTGAATAAATTATGACTGATTGAACTTCAGATGCCAAATCTAAAAATAAAAACTAAGGTTCCAAGGTTTTCTAAACAAAAAGGATTGAACCTAATTAAAATTACTCCTTATATGATGTTTGATGCCTTTACTTTAAGCCAAATTATGAGCATCATAGGGATCCATTTAAACTTTAGTTTATTCATATAAATTGTAATAAATCCAATGAAGTTCCCATAGAGATACAAATTTTTCATTTTCGGCCATTATTGAATGAGTTATGATTGATTGAGCATAAGGTATTGCTGGGTATATGTTTAAAAACATAGTTTTGTGTCTTTATGACAAACTTGGAGAAATATTGTGATGGTATTATTTTTGGTTCCCACACTATAGACTTGGGTTCAAGTCCCACCTCATACATTTCCATTAGGGTATACATATTATATACTATATACTTATATCACATTAGTCCGGGAGCGGGGTCTTGGGAGGTTTGGTGATTCTTTTTGTTGTTTTTAACTTAGATTTTCAAACCGTAATTAAGGTAATTACTTAATCTCAATTAGTTTTATTAATTAAGTAATTATATTTTTTGACCGTTTTCTTTGTAACCGGTGAGAGGATTTTATGTATGCATTAAAGCCAAATTTATTCTCATTAAAACGTATTGTTTGTTTTTAAGTTATAAATGACCAGATTTTGGGGAAAATGAATATAACATTATTATATTTCATTAATTGAGTTCTGAGCAAGTGTTAGAAAGAGTATTCGTTAGTTGGATTTCCTATAGTGCAGAGAAAGCAAACAAGAGAGTTATCAGCTATTTTATCTCATATGGTTTTCGACAAGAGTTGACTGCTATCACAATCAAGAAGCAGAGTTGTGAAATACCTTAAAGAGAGCGACCTAGTCCGTGACTCAGCTGTTTGAAAGTTGTTCTTGTGTTATTTATTTGTTGTGCCTTGTTTCCAACAATTTTAAGATGTTTGTTTCTGCTATAGAGAATGAAAGGAAGCACGTTGATGATACCAACAAACCTTTCAAGCTTGAAGGGATGCATTTCAGAAGATGGAAACAAAAGATGTTCTTTTATCTCAAACTTATGAAGCTGCATTTGGTTGTGTCGTCTGTTCATCCTGGAATCGTTAAACCTGCAGCTGACAAGACAGGTACCTCTGCTACAAATGATGTTGATGCTGCTGATCCACCCCCTATCGGTGCCGCCGAAGAAACTGTTTCCCAAACTTCTGAGGAGAAACAGAAAGTTATAGACAAACGGCTCGATGATAATTTTGATTGCAAAAATTATATTTTAAATGTTTTATCTGATTATTTATATGTATATTATTCTACCTTTAAAACTGCTAAATATGTATGCGATGCTTTACAGAAAAAGTATGATACCGAGGAAGCTGGTTCAAAGAAGTATGTTATAAGCCGGTACATGAAATACCAAATGGTAGATGATAAGTCAGTTGTTGCACAGGCTCATGAACTTCAGAAAATTTCCCATGAAATTTTGATCGAAGGTATGAAAATTAATGAACAATTTCAAGTTGTTGTAATGGTGTTGGAAAGATTTTCGTAATTCTTTGCATCACAAGTTTAAAGAATTTTCTCTTGAAAGTTTGATTGTTAAGCTCAGGGTTGAGGAAGAAGCTCGGAAACAAGATAAAAAGGAGGATATTCTTACAGACTCATGCGAGTTTGAAACCTAAGAAAAGCGATATGAAACCTAACCCGAACCAAAAGAAAGGAAGAACTAATCAAAACAAAAACCAACACCATTAAGAAATGGTCAGAATTCCAATTATGAGTTCCTTTGTTATACATGTGTTAAACCAAACCACATGGCTCAGAATTGCAGGAATAATAAAGAAAAGAATATCGCACAAGCTAATATTGTTGAAGGCGTTATAATTTTCATGGTCTCAAACCCTGAGTTCTACATGGTTGGTGGATCCGATGGGTGGTGGATAGACAGTGGTACTTCATGTCATTTTGTTTTGATAAATCGTTATTTAAGAGTTATGCAGAAATCAAGGATAAGAAAATGTTATTGGGAGAATCTCACACCACTATAGTGAAAGGTTCTGGTATGGTAGAATTGAGGTTTACTTCTGGGAAGAAAATCATGCTGAAAAATGTTCTTCACACTCTATAAATGAGAAAGAACCTTGTTTCCGACTATCTTCTCAACAAGTCTGGGTTATATCAAACTATTGGGTCTGATATTTACATTATAACTAAGAATAAGATGTTTGTAGGAAAGGGTTATGCTACAGATGAAATGTTTAAGCTTAATGTTGATGTTATGAATAAAATTGATTCTTCTGCTTATATGATTTGCAATTTTAATGTTTGCATGGTAGATTTTCTCATGTGGGTAAAAAGTTAGTGAATAACATGAGCAAGTTAGGTGTCTTCCCTGAATTTTCTAAGAATGAATTTGAAAATGTGAATACTGTAATCAAGCAAAAATAACTAAGACTTCACCTAAATTTGTTGTTAGAGAATCGAAATCTCTATACGTAATACATTCTGATTTGTGTGAATAAGAAGGTATCCTAACTAGAAATGGCAAGAGATATATCATAAAGTCCATTGATGATTGTTCTAATTATACTGTTGATCCATAAGAATGAAGCTATTGAAAAGTTTAAGATCTTTATTGCTGAAAATGAAAATCAATTTGGTAGAAAAATTAAGAGTTTTCGTAGTGATAATGGCATTATACATGAAAAACAGCTCCATATAATCATCAAATAACGAGAAAGCTGGAAGAAAGAACCGTACACTTACTGAACTTACTGTTGCTTGTTTTCTTGGGTCTGGTCCTGCTTCTCATTGGTGGGGTGAATGTTTGATAACAGTTTGTCATGTTTTGAATTGCATTCCCAATAATAAAACCAAGATATCTCCTTATGAACTTTGGAGAAATAGAAAACCTAACATCTTTTATTTTAGAGTTTGGGGTTGTTTATCTTTTGTTAGGATACCCGATCCTAAAAGACATAAGTTAGAAAGTGGATCTTATGAATGTGTTTTTATTGGTTATGCTCAAAACAGTAAAGCTTATAAGGTTTTTTATATTAATAATAAAGTTATCATTGAATATATTGATGCTGATTTCTTTGAAGAGAGATATCCTTTTAAATCTAGAAATAGTGAGCGTTTTATACCTAGTGATGATTATGAACCTCGATTAGAAGAACCTAGAAGTGAAGAAACTAGGATAATTGAAGTTGAACCTAGACGTAATAAAAGAGCTAGGACTGAGACACGAGATCATGATTTTTACTTTTATGAAATAAAGGAAGAACCTTATAATTTCAAGAGGCGTTTAGTCCTGTAGAGTCTAGTTTCTGGCAATCTGTAGATAATGAATGGGATTCTCATATGCCTAATGGAACTTGGCGTATAGTTTATTTACCTCCCGGTGAGCCTATAGGTTGTAAATGGGTTTTGAAAAGGAAACTCAAACCTGATGGAACAGTAGATAAGTACAAGGCTAGACTGATTGCTAAAGGATTTAGGCAACGAGAGAACGTATAATTTTTTGATACTTATTCTCTTGTTAATAGATTAGCTTCTATATCTATATTGATTGTCGTTGCTAATGCTTATAATCTTGTTATTCACCAAATGGATATTAAAACTGCATTTTTGAATGGTGAACTAGAAGAGGAGATTTACTGGGAACAACCTAAAGGTTTTATAAATCATGGACAAGAAAAGAAAATATGTAAGCTAGAAAAGTCTCTTTACGGTTTGAAACAAGATCCTAAACAATGACATGAGAAATTTGATAACTTAATGATTTCAAATAATTTCAAAATAAATGAGGGTGACAAATGCATCTACTATAAATCTGAGAATGATGTGTGTGTGATTGTTTGCTTGTATGTAGATGATTTGCTGATATTTGGTTCCAATTTATCCGTTGTCAATAAAAAATATGCTTAGTTCGAATTTTGACATGAAAGATTTGGGTGAAGCTAGTGTAATCTTGGGAATCAAAATTACTAGAACTAATAGTGATATTTCTTTAGATCAATCTCATTACATTGAAAAGATTCTGAAGAAGTATAATTATTTTGATTGTAAACCTGTTGATTCAAGTGTGAAATTGTATAAGAATACTGGAGAAAGTATTAGACAATCTGAATATGCTAGTATAATTGGTAGTCTGCGTTATGCAATTAATTTTGGGAGGTCTGGTGATTCATAAACATATTTTTGCTGTTTTTAACTTAGATTTTCAAAACTTATTTAAGGTAATTACTTATTCTCAATTAGTTTTATTAATTAATAATTACATTTTTTAACCGTTTTCTGTGTAACTGGTGAGAGGATGTGTGCATTAAATCCGGATTTATTTTCATTAAAACGTACTGATGTTGAAGTAGAAATAGAATATGAAACAACATAAGAATGAGAACTCTTATTCATTAGAGATAAGTTACAAGTTACATAGGTTTAAGCCTCTATATATAGGTTATGAGGTAAACCCTGGTTACATCTATATGGGATGCACATACATGGGCTCAAGGCCCTACAACACTCCCCATTATGCGGTCCAATATTAATGCTTCATATGTAGTGCTTCACATATAGTGCTTCAGACGTAGTTCTTCAAACGTAGTTCTCTCCTCGCTGACCACTGTATCTAAGTCTATTGCCTCATTAAAACCTCGCCAGGAAAACCTAGAGGGACAAAACCTGAACTAAGGAAAAAGAGTACAATATTACGAAAACTTATCACATATGTTGCCTCGTTTAAACCTTGACAAGGGAAAACCCGGTAGGATAAAACCTTGAGGAAGGGAAAAGAGTACAATGTGATAAGACTGAAAGTATGCCTTTGCTGATTACCTATACATAATATTGATGAACACCTGGTATTGATACGAAATAGTAGTATCAATACTACTAGTTGACTTGTGCCTCCTTACTTTGTTGTGCTGGTTCTGGCAGTGGTTTCACTTGACAAACTATCGAGTTACATCTCTTTGATTCTGATCTTTTCAAGCAATTATATCAATGCAATCTGCAGGTCTTTATCATTTATCATGTAGTTGGTGTAGTTATGGTTGCCTCGCTAAAAACCTTGCCGAGTAACAAAAACCCTGTGGGATAAAACTAATATCGATCGAAAGGAAAAAGAGTACAACACAACTTCACATTTCATAGTTAAATATGTCGACATCATATCCTTGGATCCCCCCTGATGTCGGCATCTCCCCATGATTCCATTTAGAGGAGTTTCCAGACAGTTCCTTTAGTCATATACTTTCCAAAAGTGAATATAGGAAATGACTTAATAAATAAGTCAATCATGTCTCCCCCTAATTACTTTCATGGGAGAAGAGATTATTATTCCTTTATAATCAACAACTTTTGGATCGCACTTCCATTAGCAGTCCTCTTTATGTCTTTGTAGGGATAAAACAAAACAAGTCAATGGTTCCTTTTAAGTATATGGTTATATTCATTATACCATTCCAAAGACGTTATGTCGGCGCTAAGCTATATCTAACTAACAAGTCTACTGAGGATGAAATATTTGGTTGAGTACATTACTAAACTAAGTACAACAATGCATTTATTGTACTTAGATATGGGAATTTCATCTCCCAACACGTATTCGTCATCTTCCTTTAGACGAAATGGTCACTTACTTACATTTGAACCTCGACTAATCATGGGAGTGCTATCAGGATGCATGTCTTTGTTAAATCTCCTGACAACTTTAGACATAGGAAAACTGGTGGAATAATATACCACAAGCTCAGTATTCGGTCGATCTTTCCCCATATTTTTCATCTCAAATTGGGATTTCAAATAGCTTTTAAGGTCTCTTATTACATCAAGAGTACCCATCATGTCTGTACCATCGACATAGATATCTACAATTCCAAATCAGGAACTTTCTTGTGAATACGTAAGGAAAAATAACTTACTTGTCTATCCCCTCCAAATCAAATAGTCACTTAGACGGGTATACCACATACGCCTGATTGATTCAATCTATAAGTGAGCGTTCTGTCTGACTGTAAACGCACTCCGTGGTTTAGAGTCACTTGATTTGGGAAACAAAAGGATATCAAGTACTTTTGTAAATATATGTTATCTCTTGATTCTTTCAGAGATACGTAACAACCACATACATATGCTGCATTAATTTCAAGTCCTTTTGAAACTACCAAGATAACTAAGTAGTGGAACGCTATAACGTTCATTGCAAGAGAACAATCCCAGGGCTTTGTGAGAAACCTCGCGCCACAAGGCGAGTCTTTATCCTTTAAGACTGCTTTCTTCTCATTATGCTTTGTGACAAATAACCACATATGTCCCACAGGCTTTACACTTGATTGGCTAGCACTACCACACCAAATACCTGTATATTTGTCAAAGAACTAAGTTCTACCTGGATTGCATAGGCTAAATATGCTCTTTAATTGAAAGTAATCAAAATAAAGCATGGTTCGATCTCATTGTACTTTACTTCTAGAGCAACTATTTATGGATTATATCATCACTGTGCATGCATGATCCTTTCATTGACTCATGTGCATTCTCATAATCCGTCAAGATTTCATTGTTCTCTAGAATCATTCAAAACTTCGGAGCGTCCTCCCGTTTGATTCATGGACATATTTAGAGACAATCTTATGAGATGATTTCAGATGATATAATTAGGTTGTGCCTCACTCACCTATTTCCTTTCTAGGTGAGCACTGATCGAACCTAGTGGTCTCTCCATCTTCCTTTATGGATCCACGACCTCAACTAACCTTGGAGGCATATTTGCAGCTGGTATGTATGATGTTGTCAATTTACCGATATCGGTGTACTTTCTGAAAATCGATTATTCTTTTCACTTCATATTTACATTTTTGGAGTACAAGAATCAATATTAGACAAAGTGGGAACACACCACGATAATTCTTGTCGTTCCTTTAGGAAATCCTTTTTCTTATCTCCCCCTAGCGATGGGAAGACAGTCTCATCAAAGTGACGATCCGTAAATATAACAGATAAGATATTGCCTGCTAAAGGTTTCAAATGCAGATAATTGTTGGGCATACATATCCAACATAACTACTTAATCGTTTTGATGACCAACTATAATACGATGTGGAGTCGTAGTGGCACATATATAGCATAGCAAAAAATGCGTAAGAATACAAATGTCAGGATTGTATCCAGTTACCAACCGGTACGCAGAAATGGTTGACTAATTGTGGGTTCTAAAATGAATGAGTGAATATGCGTGAAATATTGCATATCCCCAAAGCATTTATAGGAAGGTTGTTACGCATAATCTATCCTTAGACACCATCTATAACCTTTGATGGTAGACTCTGCGAGACTATGGGGTAAGGATGTTCTACACTGATCCTATTAAATATGCAATATCCATCAAGTACTTTTGATGTAAATATATAGCATTGACAAGGTTGGTGAGTCCTTAAATTGTATAATATGTGCTAGGATTGTTTCAAAAACGCATTATTTCTTGTGGTCAATAACTAATTCAACACTTCGAATCATTCACCAAAGCCATAAATCACTTGAATGGTCTGCATTCTGTATGGATATGTTCACAAATATCCATTTGCATTTGCATTTGCATTTTGTTTATTTTGAAAGAATGGGTTGTTTACCATTTGCATCTTAGGATGGTCTCAATCCCTTTTACTAAAGAATGAATTTGTAAAATGAGTTACATGCTTTATTACTTTAAAATCACAATGGGAGGGGAGGTGGTGTTTCTAGTACTTTAGAAAGAGTTGATTATGAGAGATGCCGTCGCTTTGCATTCTTTCAATCTTTGTAATTCCCATTTTCTTGTTCACTCAAATAAAATGATGTCCATTTGAGTTCTTTCAAAACAGAACATCATATCACAACCAAAGTGTCTTTATGGTTATGTCAAAACCTGAATGAGTCAATTCCTAACATTACATTGTCGGTGATGATATGGATTCAATTATCCAAATATTAGTGAGTTACAGTTCACTAGACTAATTGGCTCATTATTTTCTCTAAAATGTTATTCCTTTCACATTCATTAGAGGTAATTTGTAGATGCATTCCCATTCTCACAGTTAGTTTTCATATAATAACCGTTTGCACAGACTTCGTAGAAACTTAACAAAGTGTGATTAGCTCTTGGTTCTTACAGAGCTCATGTAACTTTTAATCTTATACCAATTAGGCAACAAAGATTGAGCATTTCTCCGCTCGGCTATTACATGTAATGATCAAATTATCGCATGGTATTATATAAGGAAATAATTCAACAATCAGTTTAATATATTTCCTTAAGAGCTTTGTGTAACAAGTGGTGTGGCCTTATTACGTAACAAAAGAAAATTTATCTCATTTACTTTAGAGTGTTACAGTTCATGAAGATGATTCATAATGTACAAATGATCCTTATAACTCAAATGCTTTAGAGTATTTCAGTCTCATGGAAATGATATACTTTTCATTCCATAAGTGCAGACAATGAATTTAATTCTTATTAACTGGGAAAATTTCTTATTGCCACTGAAGTTGACAAGCAGGGGCATGACCTTGTTTCAACATATAGTGAGTTTGTTGTCCTTTAAACTCTCTATATTATACCAAGTTTCCAACTCCCATTTAAATGAGTCATAATTACATCTCTGTCTCATGCACGGTAGATACATTTACTTTGTATCGTTATTACTTGAGCCAGAATTACATCTCTGGTCCTAGTTTAGAAAAAGGCTCATATCTTCTACTATAATTTATGTGTATTCTTTCACATGTTCTAGTATACAAATGTTGGTATGATTTAGCACGTCTAATCCTCTGTTCTTTGAGGTTCTTTCCATAATTATCCTTGCCACAGTTACCTTAAGTTGAGAAATTTATTTATCCCAACAGGTATACATTGTTATTCAAGAGAATCTCACATGCATCCCAACCACTTGCATTGGGTTGAATATCTTACAAAAGACCGTGAATCTCTTGTTAACATATTTCAGCATCTACTGTTACTTTAGTATAATGGATGAAGTTGAAAATATAAAAATGGAAAGATTTTTATGACTCATGTCACCTTTTGTAAAGCCCTTGTAGACACAAATGACTTCTATATCAGAGGATCCTTAATGGCGCTAAAGTACTTCCGAGTCCAAAAGGTCAAATTATAATCGAGTTGGTTTAGTTAAAACCCGGTAAACGGTTTGGACAAGCTCGGTCCATTGGGTTGACTAGGCCATGGTTAACAAAAGTATACATATATTATCATATATGAATTACTAAGGACCATTGATAATAAACTTGAAACCATTATCATAGAGGCCCAAATATATTGTTAACCCTAAAATTGGAAATTTCATCATCCAACTGTAATGATCATAAAAAAATTGTAAACATGTCCGATTATGATGAAATTTCTACGGTAGATTCACCATAATGTGTCGACAAACATAATAAAATTTAAAAGACATCCAACGGCTAGATAAAAAGATATTCATGACGCCGTATGACTGTTTCAATTAACGTTTCTGTAGACACAACAAGAAATATCACGTACTTTGGATTACTTTCCATGGTTGGATCTTTATGCAATTATTACAGTGTGTCAATAAGGATAATAGATAAAACATACTAAAATTACAGAAACATCCAACGGTTGAAATTCCTAAAAATAAAGTTTTATTACGCTGGTACAAACTAGGGTTTTTTTATGAACATAGACAGTTTCATTAAAATCATGATTTGGAGATTGCATCATATTCTGATTTTATTGAAATATTTATAAAGTATGTAATACCTAATTGGTTCAAACATATTCAAATTTTGTGAAAATCTAATGGTAACATCTTTATGTTTGACAATCATATATTCGTGGAACTCTAGAAAATTGTATGAAAACGAAATTCTTTTGTTAAAAAGAAATACATGGTAACGCATCCATAATATTATAACCATAAGATCAGAACCACGCTAATCTTCAAGAAGTAATCCATCACAGTTCTCCAACGATTGAAAAAAATTGCACAGTTAATAGAGTCGTGCTGAGAACGTGTTGAAGTAGAAATAGAATATGGAACAACAGAAGAATGAGAACTCTTATTCATTAGAAATAAGTTACAAGTTACATAGGTTTAAGCCTCTATATATAGGCTATGAGATAAACCCTGGTTACATCTATATGGGCCGCATATACATGGGCTCAAGGCCCTACAACAAGTGATTGTTTTTAAGTTGTACAAGACCAGTTTTTGGAGAAGATGAGAATATAACGTTATTTTTTTTCATTATCGAGTTTTGACCAAGTGTTAGAAAGAGTATTTGTTGGTTTGATTTCTCATAGTGAAGAGAAATCGAACAAGAGAGTTATCATCTATTTTATCCCATCGGGTTTTCGACAAGAGTTGACTGCTAGCACAATCAAGAAACAGAGTTGCGAAACCTTAAAGAGAGCGACCTAGTCCGCGACTCAGCTGTTTGAGTTTGTTCTTGTGTGATTTATCTTTTATGCCTTGTTTCCAACGGGTGTCAAATCTGAAAATAGAATTGAAGGTTCTATGGTTTCCTAAACTAAAAGATCCAAACCTAATTCAAACCGCATGTTATATCTAATGTTGTATCCTTCATTTTGAGTATACTATGAACATCTTAGAGTTTGATTTAGACTTTATAAGTTTCCCTTGACGTCGTATAATTTTGTCATTCTTTTATTCACTGCTGGCAAGTCATGATTGGTTGAAAATATAATGTCAAATCAGAAAATAAAAATGAAGATTTTAAGGTTTTCTACAAAGAAAGGTCCAACTAGTTCCCTGAAGTTTTACGGTTAGGTTTTGGAACATTTTTCAAAATGGAGGTGAGCCTATATTTCTTTGGAGAACGTGTTACACAAAATGTTGGAACCATGAATAATCAACGTAGGTTCAGATTCTTTTTCACCAAAAAGGTCCAAATCTAGATTATTTTTTTTGCCTAAGAAAATAATCGTTCTTGAGGTGCTCTTTGTACTCTTGATGAAAGTTTTTTGTTTTTTTTTTGGATTGTAGCGCTCTTTGTGTTTTTGAAGTTTTACCTTGATACACTAAAAAAGAGTAAATATCACAGTCTCATGAATCTTTCTAATTAAATTCCAACTTTACTAATTAATTATTTCCAGATAAAAAAACCAAATCCATGTTATGGTGTAATCACACTTAATGAGAACCTCTAAATTTCTTCTACTAGAAGAAGGGCATAAACACAAATTTAAATATCAAAGGGTAACAAAGTATTGAGACTAACCACTCTGCCACCCTATAGTTACTTACCTCGGAAGGGAATATAGGGACGGTTGTAACAATTAGGAGGTAGCGCAAACCTCTAAACCTTCATGACCCTTTGGATTGTTTCCCTTGTTCCCGAATCCATTATAGATAAAAAAATGAAACATTATTTAAATACCCCTCAAAATCCGCCCATTAAAATATATTCTTATTTAATTTTTAAAAACACGCATATCTTCTGAAAAGTGTAAGCAACTAGCACAAATTGCTTTTAAAATTGGATGCAACTAGCATAAATTGCTTCCGAAAAGTGGAAGCAACTTTCTCAAATTGACTCCAAAAAAATTATTTTTTACCCCTCAGAGGTATTTGTGCAAGTTCAACAAAAATGGAGGGTATTTATAACATTCCCACATAAAAATAAAAATAAAGGTTACTTTTACTGGGAGTATAGTTACGAAAGCTAAATGCCAAGAAATTACGTCTTAATTTTTTATCTAATCAAACTTTGTCTATCGTTTGGGCAAAAAAACATCTGATGTTCATCACTGTCCGAAAACATACGATTCAAAATTTGAGCTGGAAAATAATTTGTTTCCCGTATGGGAATTTGATATTTTGCACGCTCCTTTGGAGAGTAGTTAATGGAAAAATTCTCCACGACTCCCCAGTTCCCCCCTCAACTCTCCTCTTTCCTCCACTTCTTCGATTCGAAAAGATTTGAAGTAGGGTGTCAAAACTAAGGGTAATGGTCTCCTAAAAAAAAAATGTATGGTCTCCTAAAATGTATGGTCTCCTAAAAACAAAAACTAGCCGTTATGCTCTCAAATATGGAGTAAACTCCATCGATGGAATCCTGATCCTTTTTCAGATTGGTTCTTGGTAGCACCTCCCCTCATCGTTTTGATGCTCTGATGATTCACTGTTACCCATATTTGATCATGCCGCTTCTTTTTTTCTATTTTTCTTTCTCAAAGACTCTCCTCTCCCCTCGCTTATTTTCTATGGTTAGAGTCAGTAGTTTGTTAGTGTCTGGTTTTGAGCTTATTGGTTCCCTTTATGTTAAAGAGTTTTTATAGAGGATAACTTTAGATTTTTTTTCTCGATTGCTTCTCCCTGGTCGAGTTGGACCTTCACTCTTTTTCCTAAATGATCTCCGGTGAATCCTTAGCTCTGATAGAAGCTGTCCTTGCATTGATCTTTCACTTTTCTGAGGTTGTCTCATCTTTTCTGGAAGGTGATTCTTCCAGTTTTCTCTTAGAACTCTTAAATGTTACTTTTTAGAAGAAATAGAGTCAGTCAATAATAATCTAGTTAGATTTTCTTTTAGAACTCTTAAATGTTACTTTTTAGATTCTCCTCAGAGAAATAGATTCAACTTTTTATTCCTAAATCTTTTTCTATCTCTAGAACCATAAGGACTAGATTAAAACTGAATCCTTCGTGTTAAAAGGAAGTGAGTAATAGCTATGTTTTGAATGAGAAGCCATGGTCTTAGAATTCATGTTCACTGTTAGGTCTCCACATGTTTGGTCTCCTTGAATATCTTAGTGATCAACTTAGAACTTGTTAGATATCTCCTCTGTAATAAACTTCCATTTCCCTTCTGTTAGAACCAAATACTAGATGTTTGCATATCACACCTCCTTATCCATTAATGCTCTCATACATAATCATTTCTTTAGCCCCAGTCATTAGCTAAGATCTGCCTAAAGTCCCTAGATATTTGTTTAACTGTAGCTTGCCAAAGCTCCCTCCCTCTTAATTTACTATATCTGTTTCTTCAATCCATGATGGATGAAATGGATGGAGAAGAACCCAATTACAACCCTCTATCATATGCTCCTCCTTTGGCTGTAAAACATTAGCATTCCGCAGCTTGCACTTACATTATAATGAATGAAGCTGCTCTAGCATCTCTAGGTACTATTTAGTGATCATAATCCATTTTGAAGCTGCGTTTTTTCTTAACCTATGTGATTGAGGAATTTGTTATGATACTCCTTTGTTACTCTTGCTTCCCTGTTTATTAGCTTAAAGTAACATGCCTTTTCACTGACAGCTTTCACCCACTTTTTAGGTAGTTTAGCTACCTGGTTTGGTTTTGAATTAAATCCTTCTAGAGTCTCCGGTTTTAATGCTCCTTTTGGAATAATAGTGAACCAAATAATTACAATGCAAGGCATGATAGGGGACTTATTCAGATTGGCAAAGCTTTAAAGTTTATTTTTTATTGACGTTTTGTAATCTCCATTGGCCAAGATTAAAGTTCACCGGATTTAACTTCTCCTAAGTTTCCTTTGCTTTTGCTCAGACCCTTTCTAACGTTTAGATTTTTCTTTTTTCTTGAGCTGACTGCTCTATAGATTAATTGGCCTAGAGTAGCTCATTTAATGCTTTCTTAATTTAAGTTATCAGAGAGTAGTCACCTCAATTAGCAAATTGTCACTTCCTTATTAATGCGCTGCATTTGAACCTTGCCAGCCAACTAAGCCTAGTATTAGCTTACGAGTACCTTAAGCAAATGTTAAATCTCATTTATTGTTTGGTCGGGGTTACGTTTTTTATCCTCTGGTCTCTGATCTCTACAAGCTTCTCTTTTCTTGTCTGTATTCTAAATTCTTGTTACAACTGATTTTAATATTCTTTCCCCCTCTCTTGCTTTTAATTGAAAGTGAATCTTCCCTCTTCCTCTAGTGACTAGTCTACTCATTCAAACATTCTTCTTCTTTAATCCTTCTCTAACTGGTGCATTTACGCTGTTTCTATAGCATGATTTCTAAGTTTGCTAACATGAGCATTAACTCCTCAAAATCTATTCTTGGTCCACATCCCTCAACCCTTACCAACAAATGTTCCTCATTTGTGGTGGAGGGTAAACACTGCATTTTAGCTAGGTTATTCACTACCTCTTCTCACTCTATGGAGGATGTTAGAAAAGCACTTCTGTTTATGTGGGGGAAACATAACTATTTTATCATATCCAGTGTATGTCTCGACCACTATAAGATTAGCTTTGAAAAAGGTGAGTCAGTATCCTGGGTATGTATGACTAATTACTGGGTCATTTATGGTGATATTCTCACCGTAACTAGCTGGTACCCATCTATCTCTATACCCTTTCGTGACCTCCATTTCGTTACGACATGGTTTTCTATCCATGACCTCCAGCCTTATATGCAAAATGAAACTATGGTATCCCAAATAACTTCTAAGGTAGGAATGATTTTGTGTAAACGTCCTATGAGCTGCATTCCATTAGAAGATGGAACAGTTAGAATTAAAGCCATGATCAACATTGAAAGGCCGGTGGTGAAACAAGTAATAGTTTCAGTTGGTGGTTCTCCTAGAACTATGGTTAACTTTGGTTTCCACACACTCCCCCATAACTTTTGCATTTACTGTTTTCGTTTTGCGCATAGGATAGAGTATTGTCCTGTCCTCCATAATGAAGAACTTGCCAATATATATGATACTCAGCTTGCTTCGCCTAGATCCGTGAGTTCAGATGGTTTTTTTCATGGGCATTCTGATCCTAGCCTAATAGTAGAATTTTTTGAAAATCTCTCTGACCGTGATACAGTATTGCTACCTAGCAATGACTTATCTTCGAACTTAGTCCTCAATGGAGATTTATTCCTTACTTGCTCCAGCAATTCATCCTTTCATAATGCATTTGCTTCTCCATCGATTTTAGGCAAGCATAGTTATAAGTCTGGTAACCTTAGCGGTCCTTCTTTTTCTCTGGTCAAGAAACGATGCTGTAAACTAGGGGAAAATTCCTCTTCTAAGGCCCTAAATGGTGGGATGGAAATCACTAAAGTCCCGTTTCCACTTTTGGATCTTACCCGTAACCCGACCCGCCAATCTTATCCTAAAGCTTTTTTTCGTCTTTCCTTAGGGGAATCTGATTTCGACAATTCCAGTGAAAATTCTAATTTTCTTTCTAGTTCTACTCCGGCATTTGATCAGTATGGGTCCAACCTTAAAAGTGAAGAAGAGTTATCTTTGGGAGATTTAGGGATGCAGGGGAGCTCTGCGTTTGCAAAGAACCAGTCATCAACAAAGCAGGAGATGGACTGCATGGTAACCCACAACCAATTTCATCCCTTTATATCTATTAATTTGTTTATGACAATTTAATCCTTTGATTTTGAAATTATAATTAATCCTAGTTGAGTGACTTACACAACAATTACTAAGAAAATCACTGCTTCAGTTAACACAATAGATTAGGAAATTGAATTCTATACATCAAACTAGAGTAGAGAATTGAATTTGTAATCTAGGACTGGAATTACTATCCTAGCCGGGAAAAAAAAAACATTGACCTTTGAGAACAGTTAGAGGAACATAAATAATATAGAATAGGAAATCATCAATGAATTAGATCTAGCTTACTGACACAATAGAATTTGTTAGGTATAGAAGAACAAACCCACTGAACTCATTAGTTAAATAGACAGATTATTAAAAAGTTTCCGGAAACTCTTCAGGCCAGCTATATGAAAATTTACCAAATTATACTTGTTTTCAGTCTTTAAATTCTAAACCACTCTCTTGTTGCTTTATATTTCCTTGCTATATGATAATTTAGGAGGCTACTTCTCTGATAAACCTCTTAAACACATGCCTTAATACCCCTTTACTTACACTTTTTAGTAATATTCTTCCTTATGCGAACAATCTTTCTAACTGTTTAGGATAACTGTGTTAACTCTTCTTAAAGAACTGCTTATTTTTAGACCTGGGGTACAATAGTTGCTTCTAATAGATATTTTTCTTGCTTTTTGCCTGATGCTGTGGTCTTTCCTCTAGTTTCTGTAAGTATCAATTTTTCTTAGTTTATTTTGCTTCTAAAGTGTCTGTGCTTCTGATTCTCGTTTGGCCTCTTAAATTAGTAAATTTCGCTTAACGTGGGTAACTCTTTCTTCATCTTTAGCCTAGTAGTATACCTAATTGTCTGCTAGTCTCTTGGATTTTAGGTTACGGGTTTTTAGCTTCAAACTTAGGTCTCTGTGTAGTTTTTCTTGTTTCCAGCTTTTTGTTTCTGTGTCCGCTCTAAGTAGTGCTTGTCTGTCTTTAAGTTTGTCTCGAAAGTAGATGGATCCATCCTTCTAGCTTTCAGTTATCCCATTATTTATAGTTGAAACTCTTAAAAAGCATTACCATGAATATCTTGTCTTAAAATTGCCAAGGAATTGGCTCCAATACCACTTCTTCTCACTTAGGTAAACTTTGTATTTCTCATAAACCGGATATTCTTTTTCTTTCGGAAATTAGGTGTAAGGATGATAAAGTAGAGAAAGTGTTGTTAGGTTGTGGTTTCAACAACTTCTCTCTGGTCCCTCTAGTTGTTCTTTCTGGAGTCCTAAGTTTAGCTTGGGGTGATCATATGCAGTTAGAAATAAGAATAAAAACTAGGCGAATGATTCATACCATAGTCACAACAGTGGATAATGGTATAGAAATAGCAAACGAGTTCACTTTCCTTTATGGGAATCCAAAAAAGGGTGAACGCATTAAGGATTGGTTATGCTTAGAGGAAATGGCTGTACTGATTGATAGCCCTTGGGTAATACAGGAGATTTAAATATTACCTTGGTAAGCTCAGAAAAACAAGGAGGAAAACCTTTTGACGAAGATCAAATTCAGAATATAAAAACAATCATAGAAGATTTGGGTCTTATTGATTTAGGTTTCATTGGACCAACTCATACCTGGTCCAACAAACAGAAAGCTCCTAAACTAATTAAGGCAAGGCTAGACAGAGCCTTGGCCAACGCGGAGTGGTTACTCCATAATCAGCAGGCAACAATTACTCATTTTCCAGCTATTGGGTCAGACCACTACCCCATTCTCCTTAATTCTAAACCTCTTGCTCAAACACAAGCAATACCCTATAAATTCTTTAGTCTCTGGTTAGACTATCCCGAAGATCTCCAAATAATAAAGGAATGCTGGGAAACACCAGTCATAGGATCCCCTCCCTCTAGAGTCATTTCTAAACTAAAACTAATTAAGAAAAATCTATCTAAATGGAACAAGGAGGTATTTGGTTGGGTTCAACAAAAGATTAGACTATCCTTAGACACGATCAATTCAGTCCATGCCTCTAATCAGGATAGGAGTAAAGATGGTCTATTAGCGACACACATAGAGGAGTTGGAATTATTGTATGATCAAGAAGAGAAAATCGGGAAAGAAAAGTGTAAGGAAAATAATTTGCGATTTGGAGATAGAAATATCAGGTTCTTTCACTCTTGCACTCTGAATAGAAGAAGAAGAAATAGAATTTCTTCCTAAATTGATAAAAATGGAGTGACTCACACCTCCCACGCTGGAATATCAGATACTCTTACTAATCATTTTAAAGATTTCTTGAATGATCCCTCTGCTTTGCTCCTAAACCCAGTTACGGATCTGTTCTCCGCAGAAGTTACTGATGCGGAAAACAAAACTCTTATTACAATTCCTTCTTCTTCTGAAATTGAAAAGGTGGTCAAGTCTCTGGCCGTAAATAAGTCCCCAGGACCAGACGGTTTTAATGTAAAATTCTTCTCCCATCAATGGCCAATCATTAGTATTGACATTGTAAATATGGTTCAACACTTCTTTCGAACCAAACATATTCTTAAAAAGATAAACACCACCTTTATTGCCTTAATTCCTAAGAAAGACAATCCTTCTAGTCCCTCGGACTTCAGACCGATTAGTCTTTGTAACACAACTTATAAAATTATATCTAAACTTCTAGCCAATAGATTAAAACCAATATTATCCAGAATTATCTCCCCTTTCCAATCATCCTCCATGCCCAATAGAAAGATAACCGATAATATCATTATGGCTCAAGAGGTAGTTCATTCGATACAGAAATGTAAATCCAAAGATGGGTTGATGGGAATCAAACTTGATATGAGTAAAGCTTTCGATAGAGTTAGCTGGACCTATCTCATAGAAGTAATGAAAAAATTGGGATTTTCTGAGACTTGGTGTTCTCTTATTCAGTAATGCATTAGCACCCCTGCCATTGCAATCTTGTGTAATGGCTCTCCTGGAATTTTCCACCCCTCGAAAGGAATTAGGCAAGGGGATCCACTCTCCCCTTACCTTTTCCTGATTTGTATGGAAGGCCTCACTAGGCTTTTAAGGAAAAACGAGTTCGAAGGTAAGATTAGAGGAATTGGTGTAGCTAGGAATAGTATTCCTATTTCCCACTTGTTATTTGCTGACGATTGTATCTTATTTTCTAAGGATACTCTAGTCGATGCTAAAAACATACTAGAAGTAATTAATACCTTTAGTAACGCCACAGGCAGATGATAAATTTCCAAAAGTCTGGAATACTTTTCAGCCGCAAATTTCCTAATAAATTTGTTAAAAGGATAATAAAAATTCTGAAAATCCAAAAAATTAATATCTCAGACTCTTAATTGGGTACTCCCCTTTTCATTTCGGGTTCAAAAATTCAATGCTTTGACTCGATGGTTGCTAGATTTAGAAGTAGGCTTCAAAATTGGGGAGGAAGAAATCTCTCTCCAGCAGCAAGAACTGTAGTGGTCAAATCCATTCTTGAAACTCTTCCCATTTATCAAATGGAATGTTTTAAGATTCCAAAAAATATTACTGACCAACTCATTTCCATACAAAGAGATTTTTGGTGGGGAAAGAAGGAAGGTAAAAAGGGCTTTTATCCCAAAGCTTGGATAGCTCTTTGTAAGTCTATTAATGAAGGTGGTCTAGGTTTGAGAGACATTGAGGCTAACAACTTAGCTCAACTAGGTAGATTAGCATGGAATTTGTTGACAAATCAAGATGCTCCTTGGGCTGTTGCACTTAAAGCAAAATACTTTAGGAATTGTAGACATGGTCTTGATACAAAAATTACTAAAACAGGGTCTTGGATGTGGAGCTGCATTCAAAAAAGATTAACTCAAATCAAACCTCATTGCTTTTGGGAAGTTGGGGATGGCAGCTCCATTCACATCCTCGAAGATAACTGGATACCCATGGACAGGGAATTGGCTCCGACTGCCCTGCCACTTAATGTCTTCTTAGTCTCTCATCTTCTCCTTCCTAATTCTTGTGCTTGGAATATTACCCTTCTTCAAAGTATTTTTGACCCTGCCACTATAGAAGCAATCTCTCTGATTACCGTGAATTTGTCTAAGAAGGATAAAATTAGGTGGAAACTAAGGACAGATGGAAACTTCTCGACAAAAACCTTGTATGCTGCAATTATAAACCAACAGAAAATCCAGAAATCTATCTAGGACCAAATTTGGGAGATAGAATCCTCACATAGAACTGTTTTATTCATTTACAAATGTAGGCAAAACATGATAGTTACGGCAGATAGCCTAGCGCGGTATATCGATATTTAAAATGTTCGTGCTTTATGTTCGCATCAGGGAGAGACTCTTGAGCACATTCTTGTTAATTGTCCCTTTGCTCGAAGTGTGTGGTTTTCATCTCCTTCAAACCCATTCCCGCCATGGTACACTATACTTTCTGTGAATTAGTGGATAGACAGTTGGCACATTGCTCCTACAGGCTGGCGCTCAAATAAAGGGACTTGGAGGGCTTTCTGTGCTTCAATTGCGTGGCACATATGGAAGGCAAGGTGTGACAAGACTTTTGAAGGAGTACAACAAGACCCAAGACAAGTCTATCTCAGCGCAGTTCGATATTGGGAAGAAAATCATCAAGCTAGGAGAGCGGAGCCCCAACCAAACCCCCATAGTCATAACAATGTGGCTAAGGAAGTAAAGGATTGGATTGCCCCCATGCCTGGGGCGGTCAAAATGAATATTGCTTCCTTTTGGGATATAACTAGTAACATCTCTATCTATACTATTGTCTTACGATATCATTTGGGTTTATGCAGGCAAGTGATTCGGAAAACAACCAAAACTCAAACAAGTGACGAAAGGGAGGTGTTAGCAGCAGTGGAAGCTTGGAATTGGGGACTTCGTCTGGAAGCTACCAACATCCAAATTGAAACCAGCTGCACCAATCTCTACAAGCTGATACATGGGGAACAAAGCAACATCTCTTGGCAAGCTACTGCGAGATGGGAAGCGAGTAAACAATCAATTATTGAAGCTAATATCAGTTATAAAACTTTTCTTTTAAGTATTGTAACTAAAGGAGCCAACCAGGCAGCTATTGATTTGGGGCAGAAATCCAAAGCAACAGCAACCTGTGACTTTTATGGAACTCCCCCTGTTTTTATTTTCAAAATTCTGAATAGGGATAGGATGCATCTCAGTGATCGCAACCTAACCCAAACAATGTGTAACTTTCCTTAATCTTTTTATTCTATCTTTTTATTACAAAAAAAAAAGTAGTTAATGGATGACCCTACTACCAGGTCGGATGATAAAAATCTCGTCCTTCATAAATAATAAATCATAGGATGAGATTAAAATATCACGGGTACACTCTTTAGTGAGGTGCACAAGATCTGATTGCAACCTGATTGCAACGTAGGCTGCATAGAATTCCGCGGGATCAAAAGAAACTGCCAAGTGCTAAGCGGTTACCAGTTAACAAAGATATGATTCATATAAAGGCCCCCATTAGGCCCAAATTATACCCCTGGATAGTAAACTTCATGTATTACATCCTGGATACACCACAAACTAATCTGATGTGGCCTCTGGTGATTCTCAGTTTTATGAGATTGGATTGTATCCACAAATTTATGGGACAAAAATCTCATTTTTCTGTAAATTATTTTATCATCATCAACAACATCCAATCAAAGCAAAGCTATCATAATTTTAGAATTACAGAAACAAATAACAAATTAACTGTTCTAGTAAAGGCTTTGAAACCATACACAAAGGTCTTGCTCAATGGCTAGTTCTTCATTTGAGTAACCAACAAAAAAAGAAAAAAAATGGGTATGTTTTCAACACAGATGCAAAGTCTTACACGACCAGCAAAAACAACTTCATTGTTTAGTCCATCTGAAACAATTTCAACTAAGCAATTATCTTTGTTCAAGGTGCTCTTTTCTTGACCTCTTCTCATTAGTGTTTGTCTGAACCATGTTTTTTGTTGGTGTAGTATTTAAAATGCTCTCCGTCCTTGCAGAACCCCAGTGCACAATTTAATCCGATATCGTCGAAACAGAATTCTTTTTTCAGAGGCCAATTTTGTATAGAAAGTTTCCGCTGGGTAAGTTTGAGTCGTCGAAGGAGAAGCCGAGCTGGTAATTCATTCAAATTATTTTCCTTTGCTTCTCACCTTTTTCTTTCAATTTAATACATGGGTTTTCCTTTCTCTCAAGATTATGACTGGGTTATGATTTTTGCTGATCAAGGGATTGTGTCAGTTCTTCCACTAACGGAAGAAAATGTTGAGAAAGTGTTGGAAGAAGTTCGGCCAGGACTAATGGCTGATGGAGGCAATGTAGTTCTACATGAGATCGATGGACTTGTAGTGGTATTGAAGTTGCAAGGAGCATGCGGATCATGTCCAAGTTCAACCATGACACTAAAATTTGGAATTGAAACTCGCCTGAAAGATAAGATTCCAGAAATCATGGAAGTAGAGCAGATTATGGATACCGAGACAGGTCTGGAGCTTAATGAGGAGAATGTAGAAAAGGTAGGAGATGAATCCACTCAATTAGCAATAATATTTACAGCTGAATAGAGGGTTTATTCATGAACTTCTAGTACAGTCTTCGCAGTTACAAAAACGATAAAAGCATTTCTTCCAATTAGTCGATACAACCAAAAGGTTCAAGTTCTCATCCCTCATATATGAATCGCTCGTTTAGAATTTCAGTTAGGTTTTAAGTTTAACAAGGAAGAATAATAGGCTTAGAAGATCATGCTATCGAACTGTGCTCAACAGTTTCACAATTTGTATGCTTCTTTGTTTCCCGGTACTTAGATCAAGTCTACATTGTTCTCTTGACTAGAGAAACTAGCGAATTACAATGATACATGTACTTGATATGATCTTTCATATTTCAGCTTCTTTCAGAGATAAGACCATTCCTTACTGGAACAGGAGGTGGAGTTCTTGAGCTTATGCAGATAGAGGACTATGTCGTTAAAGTTCGACTAACTGGCCCTGCAGCAAAAGTTATGACAGTTCGCGTGGCTGTAACACAAAAATTGCGAGAGAAAATACCATCAATTGCAGCTGTTCAGCTAATAGAATAGTGAAGTAGCATATGAGCATGAAAATTCTACTGTAAAGCTATAAGTATAACTTTTTATTTCAAGCACAATTTTTCAGAGCAAAAATTGAAATGATTCTATACCTCTACCAGGAAAATATTGAGATCTCACAAGGTGTTTAATCCCAGTATTCCAAAATCCAGACACATTGATCTTCTGCATGATTTTAGAGAAAGAGAGGTAAGATTTAGAAAAAGAGAGGGTAGAGAACAGAACCACCATAAGGTCCTTACTGGTAAAATACAAATTACTCACCTAATTTTGTAGGCTTGATATCAATATACAAAACTAGTTCGAATTGGCAATCAGGGCGTCGCCTTTTGACGGCGGCAATACAGTCTGTAACTTCTTAATCAACATTTCGAGTTCCATCAACTTATCTCTTTTTCCCGCGTCCACCAGAAACCTCTCTAAAACCCTATACCCTCCTTCATTTGGATGTCTTCCTCTTTCCACCAATTGTTTTAAACACTCATGAGCTGTATCTACTTCCCCGCAAGAGCATAAACTTGTCACCAGATGATCCACCGCGTGTCCATGAGGACAAGAACCATTCATAACTAGGTAATCCCATAGCTCCAAACCTAACTCCACTCTTTGATTCTCACAGAAATATTTCATCAGCATCACCACTGTACATGACTTGGGAACAAACTGTTTATCAGCCATCCTTCGGTAAAGCCTACAAACATCATCTATAAGATTAGATTTTACAAATCCGGAAAACACAGTATGGTAAGTCACATTATCATATCCAACTCCCTTCTCTTCCATTTCATCCATCAACTTGACAGCAGAATTAAAATCTTTAGATTTAACAATAGAACTTATCAAAGCATTATAAGCTCCGGTATCGGGTTCTAAGTTTCTTACAAAAATTCCATCAAACAACTCACGTGCTTTATGTACGTCCCGAACAACACCAGCTCCATGAATCAAAGTAGTGATTGTTTCTATTGTAGGCAACATTCCCAGCTTCTCCATTTCCTCAAAAACCCTCACGGCATCACCAAAACTACGTTTCTTACAATACGCATCGATTCTAATGTTATAAGTCACTACATTTGGTTTAAATCCTCGTTTAATCATTTCATGATAAAACAACTCAACAGCATTGACATTACCAGTTTCCTTGAAACCTAAAAGCAATATAGTCAAAGTCTGAGTATTAGGAGTAAACCTCGAATACATCTTGCGAAACACAGCTTTAGCTTCTTTCATTTGTCTCTGTAAACAAAAAGCTTTCAGAAGTACATTAAATTCCTCAACACCAAAAACTCTTCCAACAAAAACCCTTTTCTCCAGTCTCTCAAATGCTTCAAGGGTTTCATCGAAAGACTGGAACTTTGCGAATCTCGACAAGAAAATGCTCATAGACTTGAGAGTTAGTAAATGAGGGTATTTCAATTGAATATCTTCCATTAGTTCCCATGATTTATCAAAATATTTCATTCTTGTAAGAATGTGAAGGGTTTTCTCAAATGAATCAGAGGTGGGTTTAAAAGATTCGGAGTGACGAAGAGAGAATTTAAAGAATTCGTAGGCTTTAAGACCATTAGAATGACCAGAAAAGAGACGACCAAGAACATTTTCAATGAGATGAGCAGAGAGAATAGAGGGTGGGATTTGCTGTAGAAAAAGAGATTGGTTTTCCGAAAATGGATGATCATTGATAAGTTTTGTAATTCTGTTGATTTCGTTATCGATTTGCAAAGATGGGTTTCTTAAATGTGAAGAGATTGAGTGAGAAAATCTGGATTTTTGTACGAGTTTCCATGGTTTTCTTATAGTTTCCATGATTTTTGTACGAGTTTCCATTGTGCTGGGAAAGAGTGTAGTTTTTGAGATCACTAAAATAGAAGGCTGTCTTGAGGCATGCAAGATGATTACTGTCACACCTCCAAATGCTCCAAGCAATTTTTCGCGAGAATGTTACTCGGAAATACAGTGGTTCAGTGATCTCTTATCACCCACTCGTATTTCAGCCTTATAAGTTTGCACCTATGCAAACAGCCAACTTCATTGAGTTATGCAACAGAAGACTTAGCTTAGATTTTCTCTACCAGCAATGTAGCCCATACTACAAAGGGGTTTCTGCCATGTTTATGCTTCACAGAATTAGGGAGTAGTTTCAAATCAACAGAATACCAAGACAAACATATAAGCCAACAAACTCTCTTTTATTAGCTTAAGGGGAAGATACAAAACTCGTCCAACCAATGGACTTACAAGCTTATTCTCTAAGCCTAACACAGAATTACTCTCTACTGCAAAGTGGTTCCTCAACACTTGAAGACTTGCATTTGCAAAGGTTCTTTGGCTATTTATAATGCCAAGAACCAGGCCAATCCGTATGCAACATAGTTGCACGCCATATGAACAGCCATATGTCCATAGGCAGTTTCCTAACCGCCACAATGCCTTTTTAACTGCTACCTTTTTCGCTGGCTTGCAGAATGGCGCCACACTTGTCCCAAACGGTTAGGCTATGCCAAACTCGATTATAAAGTCACTTTATAATTGCCTCTAACTTGCTCGTTCACTTTGGCATGCGTGTGATGCACACACACTCGCAACTGATAGCTTGAACTCAAATCCGACAATCATTGCACTGCGCAACTTGGCCCATGCCAAAGTTCAGCAGTGATCGTGCAACACTAAACTTTGGACTCTGCCAAGTCTTCGGCAATGGTTGTGCTTCAGTCACTTGCACTTCTGTCAAGTATCCGGCAATGGTTGCGCTTCATTCATCCCGGTCATGCACTAAGCTTATTTGGATGCCAACACCCAAATATCACGCCAATTGAGTCTTGACTTGTTTAGTTCAACTTCATACTTCATATGCATCACTTGCATTCTTTTTGCCGAGCAATAATCACCAATGGAGCGTTTGTCAACGCCACTATTGCATATGCATTGTCCAAGCCTTGGCCAATGCTTGGAACGATGCGACTTTGCATTTCATCCTTTACTCTTTCCCTGAGCTGAGCTAACTCTGAATAAGGATATGCAACATTATCGCGTCGTATTGCATGTGCTAAGTAGCATTTCTTGTCTCAGCCATGACGCCGCTACATCGTCGGACTGTGCAGCTCCATCTGCCAGGCTACAACTTCAGTGTTGCGCAATGATTGTGCGCCACTGTTGAGGCATGTCATAATTACCATGATAAGGCCCAATTCCTATGGGTGGCTAACCCACCCATATGCCATGCCAGCTGGCCATTATGGGAAATGAGTTAAGCGGTCGAGTCTTTATCGAGCGGTCGAGACTACACCTCTAGCGTTCGAGACTCGATCGCTAGCGATTTAAACACGACTGCCTGGTCGATTTTGCACCGGCAGTGATCTAGACTCGACCTCCTGCGGTCGGTGCTCTACCGTGTATAAATACCACCATTCTCTTCCGTTTTTATTTACACAAATTTATTCTTCCCTTCTCTAGAGAACAAACCAGGGAGACTTTTTGCATAATTTCTTTAATAATGAGTTCCAAAATAAATAGAAAATGAAAAAGAAACAGAAAAGACAAAGGAAAATCTACCGCAGATAATGATATCGTCTAGGTCCATGATAAAGAAAAAGAGTTCGTAAATGTTAGGCAACTAGTTGGACCTGGTGTATTACCTACGCATATATCTAACCATCCCGAGAGAGTTAATTTACCTAAACTAAGAGGTGGGCGGTCTGAGATAAGCTAAGTGTTTGGGCTCCTCCCCACAATTGTTCAACAGTCCTTGCGAAGATATCATTGGCAGCGTTTATACATTTCATGAAAGGAAAAAACCACAAGACTCAAGTTGTGCGAGTTATAATAAAACATTGGTGGAACATTGCAAATACGTTCTTTTTCAAGGATTTCGAGTGTGGTAAGTTCTATTTTTCCATTCAATAGTTTAATTTATAGTTTAGATACAAACTTTAATTTTTGGAGATTCAAATTTTTAGTTTGATTCAAATTTTAGTTTTATATACAAACTTTAATTTTATGACCATGTTGTTTTTAGGGTTCACACCGTTAGATTTGTATATGTTGACGGGAATAAAATGTGAGGGTGATTTAATACAATTTAACCAATTAAAGTGGACATCACAAGGAAGATGAAAACAACTACTTCCCTTGTACTCAAATGATACTGAAGGAAAGCCAGAATTCAGATAATTACACTCATATGGATTAAGAGTGTCTTGGTTGAAGGAGTTTTTGAAGCGTTATTCTGCTAAAAACATAGTCAGAGTTGAACATTATCCCGAGCTTGAACATATTTTTGTGTTATGGGTATTATGCCAAGTTATGTTCCCCAATGCTAGCTCAGTGGCATTAATTGTTTTCTTTACTCTTTAGAAGATTAAACTAAAGAGCCAAATTATGATTGGGGGTCTGCAATTTTAACTAAGCTATACTTAAGTCTCGGTGAATGCTCGTGTAGGATTAAAGATAGCTTGAATGGATTTTGGATCGTATTGGAGGTAAGAACCACAGTCCCTTTCTATTATTTGATTCATTATCGAGTTAATTGTTAAACTGGTAGTGAATGTACTAACACAACTGAAAAGACGAGGGTACCCAAATATGCCTCAATCTAAAACTTTTCCACCTATAAGTCCTTTTCCGAAAGTGATTGTCTATGGACTGAGTCGAGACAATACAACTAATCGGTTCACACTTCGTGTGATCGTCTATGGATACGAGATTGAGACAATACAACAACGAAATATGTTTACTTGATAATAGGTTCGTACTTAACCAAACTCTAGGGATTGTCTATCAAGTAAAATATGAATTAACATTTGTGCGATTTACTTTAAATTATAATAAACACAATTATAATTGCGGAAAATAAAAGTAAATGTCACAGCAAGATTTTGTTAACGAGGAAACCGCAAATGCAGAAAAACCCCGGGACCTAGTCCAGAATTGAATACTCTAAGAATTAAGCCGCTATACAAAATCAAACCAACTTCGTATAGTTGAGACCAAGCAACTAAACCTATAGTTCACCTAGTTTCCTCAGTATCCCTGTGCCTCCAACTTGCAGTAAGTCACGCACTTGGAACAATTCCTTTGGTTCGTATTCCAAACAGTAAAGGAACAACAAATCTGTTCGGTAACAACTCTTTTAAAACAACGTGATATGAGTCTGACAAAGGATCTTCCGTTTAACCAATAAACTCCTTTGTCGGGTCCTTAGATCAATCTCTCAACAACTACCAAAGTAATTGTTAGACTATGCAAGCAATACTATTAATCACAGAAGTGTATTGATGCCGATATACTCAACTAATCAATCCAATCTATCACAAAGATAAATCGATTATAGTTTGATCCCTTTCCAGCCGAAACAAGTATTGTGCACACCAAAGATTATGAACCCAAAAAGTCTTCTTGTCTTCAAATATTCTTTGATCTTCAATCAGCACCTGGACACAAGCAAATTGAATCTCTTGTGATCAATCACACACAGAACGGAATCTGTTAACGTTGGATTATCACAAGACGTCTTTAGATCTACAAACAGTCTAAAGGTCCCCGTCGAAACTTCGATCTAGTTTGAGTGAATCTTATATCAGAAGAGAAGATTCTCAAGCATAAACAAACTATGTGCAATCAAAGTTCAACAACCGTTAGTCAATCAAATCAATCGAAAACTAAAATAAACTGCAATTATCTAGTTTCCCACCAACGGTACTAATAGAGCTTCTCAATCCCAAAGAAGTCTTTAAACTGAGCGGCCGTAAGAGATTTCTCCTAATTAGGGTACTTTTCTCTCCGATAGGCTGCTCCACCAGTAACAACACAACTGAGGTAATTTTGCTGGCTCTTAGGATTAGTTTGCTAGAAATGCAAACTTCAATATTTATAGACAAGGAAGTTTGGACACCAAGGAATTTCCAAAACCGAATATTCTCAAAGATATGCAATAAACACAAATCGGTTTTCATAACTCCTGGAAATGCACTGTCCAAATATTGACCGAAATCCCAATAGAAAAATCTATAATCAGTAAATGCACATTACTAATTATTATTTTCTAAAGATATGCATTTAATTGCTGGAAATTAAATAACATATAAAAACTAAGAAACCTGAATTAAAAAATTCTCAATTTATTTCAATCCTGGGATTCTCCTTTAGATATTAAGGAATATCTTTGAACAATTAATGATAAGAGTTACTGCACATGTTCAAAGTATGTCGACATCTTTACTTTGCAAGTCCTTTTTCATACTTACAATCTTGGAAACGATTTTCCACACTTCCAAACAAGTTTAGAATTGGTTCATCTGACTTCCAAGAACTATGTGATTGATTATCCTATTAAATCACCAATCATGGGTTTCACGGTTCTACCAAAGCAAGTTCGGTTCTACCTCCATGTGAGTACTGTGCATAGTCACGCTATTTACCAAAACTCGGTTGACTAGATACTAGGATCGGTTCCCCACATACTTATGGTAACTACCTGTATTTGGTGCACATGTCCAAAGGATCGGTTCCCCCAAAAACTACAAACTTGTTGCACATGTTCATAGGATCGGTTCCCCCATCTACTAAAAACGTGTTGCACCTCTTACAAGGATCGATTCCCCTCTTGTAAATTTGTTGCACCTCTTACTAGGATCGGTTCCCCAATGGCTAGATAAAAGTTGTTATTTACAAGGCATCAATCATACCATCTTGAGTGATTACTTAAGATCGGTTTCACTAATAAAAGTCATACCAATACATAAGTCAGGCCTTGTGAATAGTTTTACCAAGATACATAAAAAAGTTTATGAGAGGTTATACTAAACATACATATTGGTAATTCAAAATAGATTTGCAATGAATAAAATACCAATAAGCCTAGCGATTTCCCTTTCGATTCACAAAACAAGTTTATGAACTTACTTCATTTAAACGAATGTAAAACATTGTTTTCTAGGATGAAATCTTCACTCATACCCATACATAATCACAATAGCATTCATATGATCATGTCGATGTCTTATATTCAAAGTTTAATGGTTAAACAATAAACCTCGTATTGTATTCCTTAATACTATGTCTAACTAGAGTATAATACACAGCTTCGTAGTTATGTTTTCAATATGCACGACTTGAAAGATACGTTAAGGAATGAAACAATTCAAGTCAAATATTACTAACCTCAAGAGGAAGGATGATGTTGTCGTTGTAGCTCCATACTTCTTCACATTCTTCAAGTCTTCATGTAATACTTGTAAGTCTCATATCCTAACACTTTCAAGCTAACCTATACTGTAAAACCACGTAATTTTATTAACATGATTTTCGCGTTTAAAACCCTATCCATATTACTTATTCGGATTTTAATATAAAGCTTAATTTATAAAGAATAAATATTTAGTTATGAGTATGGCTATGGTTACCATAAAAATAAAAATAATAAATGTTAATTGATTATGCTCTTAGTATATCCTGAAAATATTTAAAAAAAAAAAATTTTTTATTTATTTTGATTGATTAGGACTTAATTAATTATTTAAATAACGAGTTCATTGATTGGTAATTACATGTAGTTAATTTTAGACATTTCTCTTAACGTTAATAAAGAAATTTATTATTTTAGCTAGCTAATTGTAGCATGAATTTTAAATACATAACAAATTGAAAATGGAAAATTTGATCAATTTTGGCAATTTAATATTTGGTTGTTATGAAAAATATGTGTGCAATTTTTTACATTAATTAATAGGTAAGTAAAGAACATAGATATTTTTGCATTTAAGTTTTAAAGATAAATTAGGAAATTGATTGATTAGTGCTAATTGCATGCATATGATAATGCGAAATTACAGTAATTTTCCTTAGTTACGTGTCTAATAAATGTTAGCAAAATTAAAGGAATTTTATTTAATATATAAATGTGAAATTATATTAAATGTATGAAAGGTATATTTGGATAAAAATAGAAACACCATTAATAACAATTTAAGGAATTTCTTTGTGTTAGGAATTAAAGAATTATTTTACTTATGTATACATATCAAACAAGATGTTTTATTTTCTTATAATAAGTTCGAATAAATAAATAGCATGCATAGATTGTCACTTTATTGTAGGTAATAATATTTAAATCAGGAAATTGAATTTAAATCAATGAGTTTTATTTGCATGCGCTTGGTTTGATGAAAATGTTGCCTAATTAATAAGATAAAAGTTATGTTGACATTATGAACTTTATTCTCTGTCTTTTTTTTTAACAAACGTTATTTATAAAAAAACGAAAAAAAAGAAAACAAAAAGTTATTCATCACTTTCATCTTTCTCTCTTTCTCTTCTCTCTCTGATTTTTCTTTTCAAACAATAATAAGAAAGCAAAACCCTTTTTACCTATCACTTTCAATACCTTCTTCTCATAGTTTTATTGATACAAGAAATCAAAAATAAAAGCATCAGATTTATTATTCTTGGAAAAAGGTGTTTGTACTTGCAACAAGATTTGTGGATTGTTATTTGAGGTAGGGGGTTTCTACCTAATACAAAAATCAAAACCTATTTTAGCATTAAAATTATATTGATTTCTTTTTCATTTTTATACTAATAATCATGATGGTTGTTTTAAATTTATTAAGTTTGTTTTCTTTGTATAATTGATTTATTTATGAATTGTTTTTCATATTGATTATTAACCATTATTATTAGATTAATCTAGATTTTTATTTTAACAATTGATCTAGGTAGTAATGTTTTTTTTTTCTTCTATTTGTTAAGGAAATTATTTTTATGCATAATAATTGAGTTTTAATTAATGGAAATGAGTTTGGTGTTTGTACGCGGGTAATTGTGCTGATTAGAAACGGATATATAAGTCTCTCTGTTGTTGAAATGTCAGGCCTTTATGGCATCCCACCACTGGTGGCTACCCTGGGAAGACTGTTCGGGGAAATGTAATGGTTTGTTTACCGGAATAACTCTGACAACTAGATTAAGAATTATTTGAATAAATAAAAAGAAGACTGTTCGAGGAACAGTATTGGTTTGTTTACCGGAATAACTCTGACAATTAGAAATGGTTTGTTTACTAGAATAACTCTGACAACTAGATTAAGAATCATTTGAAGAAAGAAAAAGAAGACTGTTCGGGGAACAGTAATGGTTTGTTTATTGGAATAACATCGACAATTAGAAATGGTTTGTTTACCAGAATAACTCTGACAACTAGATTAAGAATCATTTGAAGAAAGAAAAAGAAGACTGTTTGGGAAATAGTAGTGGTTTGTTTACCGGAATAACTATGACAACTTGATTAATGATCTAGATTTTATGGTTGAAGATTGAGTAAGAAAGTGTTAAATATTTATGGTTAAAATGGCGTAAGTATTATTACAAATTTATATGCATGGTTTTAATTATAGTATCAGTTGCATGTGTTTGATTTTCGATGCACTCTATTATTTTTGGAAACTCCCTACTGGGATGTGGTTTGCTCACCCCTTTTGCTTCCCTTTTCCACAGAGAATGAAGAAACACTAGACGTAAAAGAAATTATTATTTATCATGGGGATTTGGGCTTTGCACATTTTGAATTAAACCAGAGTGTTGGTTTGTTTTAATATACTTTGATTTTGTAATTATTATTTTACAATTTTGTAATTTTAAAAGTAATATTATATTTCATTTTATAAATTTCATTTAAGTTGAGTTTTGTTTTTATTAAAATATTTTGGAACGAAAAATCTGGTCCTACACGAGTGGCGGTCCGGAAATTTGGACTTGCTAGCTGGATCGGACCCGACCCACAAGGTCGAATTCGAGTCCGTTGGAAGTCTGAAAATCCGGGTCGTTACATATACGAAGTTGACTCTAGTATATAATCAAGCGACTCTTTGAATGAGTTTTGATTCATTAAAATATGACAACCAAACTTGACATACCAACGCTTGGTGGGTTCAACCGAGCTATGCTCTAACAATCTCCCCCTTTGTCAATTTTAGTGACAAAACTCTTACATCATATGGATAAATAAATTACAAAAATTCATTATACACACGCTTGATTCCAAGTTCAACAACACAAAACCTGCATTAAATTCAATCCTTAAATGCCACTGCTGACATTATAATAACAAAGCTAATACTCCCCCTAAAGGTAAGATAGGTATATTTTCAATTCGCACGTCTTTGTTATTTTCATGTAGTTCCTCATAACTACGTATCATATTATATATGACTCCCCCTTAGTCTATGCTTTCACTCTTTTCGTTAGAATAAACGTTTTAGCACAAATGTCCTTTCCCTTAATGATACCAACTCACAACAAGTCAATATCACTTGTTTACTCCATATATTTCTCCCCCTTTTTGTCACAAAATGACAAAGAAACGAAAAAAATAAAGGACAAACCGAAAGGATCTTACAAATCTCACAAAGAGAATTTGCAAACCTATAAGAGTTGAGCACGAGGGTTTTGCATACCATTTTAGATAACCATTATTAAAACCGAAACTACAAGTAATTTGGTTTTAACATGTTATCTAAGAAATAATTTCCCGAAGAAATTTTCCCTAATAGTTTAGCACTTCAAAAATCGACTTATCACCTTAGTTCTTTTGCTAAACCGATTGTACAAATACAATCGCTTGTTCGATAAAACCAAAATAAAGATCAGAATTAACTTTATTTTTCTCATCAGCTCTAATTATTCTCATCAATAACTTAGACCTTTCACTTTTAAACAAGACAAATACTAGGTTAGTTAACTAGTAATTCTTGTTAAGGCATTCAGTTAGACTTGAATAACCGAAACCTCCACGTTTGATAAGTCTAACTAAGATCCGAAAAACTTAGTTTCTCTTATCTGGAAATCACTTGGACTAAACAAATGATCCCGAAACCTTTTGTTAAGCCATAAACAATCCATACAAACCAAATAAATCAACTTGCATAATCATTTATCTTAACCGGAAGCAATTGAAACAAACATAGACATTATAGCACCGCAATTGCACCGAAATTTTGTAAGCCTAAACAATTGATATCAAACAATAACGAAAGATAACAATAGTTTTTCTTAACCGGAAACAATTGAATCACAATCAAACATCCATACACAAATAATGGAATAAACATCAATTGTACCGAAAAATTTGTTAAGCAAAAGCAATAAATATATGCAATAAAATCATGCTTTTCTTAAATAGGAAAACAATTAACTAACAAGATTGTTACCTCAAATTCCGCATCCTCTTCTCCCCTTAAGATATGTCATTAAGCGCAAGTTCACTTAGAACTCTCCCCCATTAAAGTTGTCATCCTCCCGCCAAAACAAAATAACAACAACAAAGAGCAACCTTTACCAGAGAAAGGTTGAAACCCGGTTTTAACTATGCGATGCAAAAGTTGAAACCTCGTAACACATATGTTTTTATGCTAAACCAAAAGATTCAACATATTGTTACTTTTTCACATATTGTTTCCACAGGAACCCCTCATCATCCTTTGATAAAGCCTACCAACACGGGCTGGAACTTAATCCCGCTAAATCAAAAAGTCACTTAAACCATAAGGGTTCACACATATGAGATCGAATATTAAGGTAAGAAAACCGAAATCAAACATCCCATAAACATACATAGCAATAAAATAAAGCATTCAAGCACAGGCTATACAACCAAAAACTATAATAATAATTTTATTCATAATTAAGATAGTTTTATTCATAATAGACTTTACAATTATTGAAAGAAATAGAAAAATGAAGTCTATTTTTCTTAGAAGATAAATATTAATCTTCATTTGTTTGCTCATCAGATTCTTCTTCAGAGTCTTGTTCATTTTCTTCTCTTAGAAACTCATCATTGATCGATAGGATTCCTTCAAGAGTTTCTGGATCATTTCTATAGACAAAGGCTATCTGTCTTTGAATACAGTCTAGTTGTCTCCCAAGACGTAGAATGTGAAACATGAGATCTCCATTGCTATAGATCTTATTAGTTGAGATACTAGATCCCTTATGAGTTTTACTATTTCGATTGATAATCCCTTGAGAGACAGTTTTAATGTCTTTCCCTTTTCCGAAAATATTCCCCATAGTGTTTTCACACAGCTTGGTAATGATACAGGGGTATCCAAGATTTCTATGGAAAGTAGTGGGATTGGTGGATTCAACAATTTTAATCATTTGATTGATTATCACTCCACATATATCAATTTTATTTTTTCCTTCAAGAAGGTAGTATACAAACTCAGCAAATTCCTTATTTCATTGTGAAGAGTCTCTTGTGCAAGCAAACAGAGTTGTTGCAGCCAGTTTGCCAAAAACCATTAAGTAGAAGGGTACATCTTTGGTTACCATCTTTCCCTTTTTCCAATCAACAGTTTTACCAGTGATAAGTTTTGAAATGTTATCGTGCTCAATTTCAGAACCGGTCCTCCAAAGATTTCCTTCCACTTTGTAATTGATGATCTTTGATATCAATTTTCCGTCGACATGATGGAACGTGTTTCCAACCAGGGTGGTAAAAGTAAGATTTTCATGATCAATATTGTGAATATTAGCATAAAAGATTCTTACTATCTCAGGTGAATACATTTCAAATCCGAAAATATTTCCCCAGTTTCGGTCTTGAACAAACTTCACATATTCGGTTTCTGAAACATCTGGATCGAATCGTTTTTCCGTAGTGAAATTTGCTCCTTTAAAAGCTTGATATCTTTCAAAGCATGTATTATCTATGAAGATGATATGATCATGTTTGTCTTTGATCAAGTGAGGATACTTGATTTTCTCAATATCTTCCGGAGGAATGAATGGATTTAAATCCAGTTTTCCTGCTTCAGAGATTTCTTCTCTTGTTTTCCTTTTTCCCATATTTGCGAAAATATGAAAAAACCCTAGTTATGGTTTCGAACAATCTTCCCCAATAGGTTTGTAGACATAGCAAGAGGTTATCTTTTATAGGAAGAATATATATCAAAAACCGGAAATAACTAGTTTTAGAAAATACAACCAAAATCGGAAACCGTGGCTTGTGGGGATATAGTTCCGACTTTGTGTCTAGGTTCTTTTTTTGGAAAACCGATTTTTCATGGACTGGATTTTTATTACGGATTGATCTTTTGTTTTTGTCCAAAAATCTGTTTACTCTTTTATTACCAGAATTTGATAATATTCTTCGAAATTCACTCAAGAATTTTCTACTAGAGTATGCAGATATTGATTTGAACAAAATATGATATTTGTTGAAAATACCATTGACATCATGAATCCTGTAATATTTCAAAAGATCACTTGCTTCATTAAAACAGTTGTGAGGTGCATGAAGCAAACCATTGTTAATAGAATTATTAACTGAAAAATTATACCTTGTAAAATTACACGGTTTCCAAAATCGCATCCTAGAGAGCGAAACATTGACAGACTTAGATCTGAAAATGTAAATGTATATACTTTGGTATGCTATCCAAAATATATTTAAGATTCCAGATTTTTCAAGAACAAAATAGCCAGAGTTCATATAGATCTTAAGTGGAATCTCATGCATTTTAAAGATACAACCTGTCTTATAGGTCATTATATCATTGTTACTTAACATGATGATATACAATCCTATGATAGCCAAAGGATTATGTAAGTCACTCAAGACATACATATGCATAATTCCTAACAGGTTTAGGAATAAGAGTATTAAATACTTCATACGTATTTTCTACCACGAGTTCTTTAAGTAGTCAAATCTTGTCGTTACGTTAACCGAATCATTCATAGATTCAATTTATTATAGGTTGGATCGCACAAACACAGATTGTTAGATCTTTTCTTGCTTGCCTGCTCTGATACCAATTGAAAAGACGAGGGTACCAAAATATACCTCAATCTAAAACTTTTCCACCTATAAGTCCTTTTCCAAAAGTGATTGTCTATGGACTGAGTCGAGACAATACAACTAATAGGTCCACACTTCATGTGATCGTCTATGGATACGAGATCGAGACAATACAACAACGAAGTATGTTTACTTGATAATAGGTTCGGACTTAACCAAACTCTAGGGATTGTCTATCAAGAAAAATAGGAATTAACGTTTGTGCGATTTACTTTAAATTATAATAAACACAATTATAATTGCGGAAAATAAAAGTAAATGTCACAGCAAGATTTTGTTAACGAGGAAACTGCAAATGCAGAAAAACCCCGGGACCTAGTCCAGAATTAAATACTCTCAGAATTAAGTCGCTATAAAAAATCAAACCAACTTCGTATAGTTGAGACCAAGCAACTAAACCTATAGTTCACCTAGTTTCCTCAGTATCCCTGCGCCTCCAACTTGCAGTAAGTCACGCACTTGGAACAATTCCTTTGGTTCGTATTCCAAACAGAAAAGGAACAACAAATCTGTTCGGTAACAACTCTTTTCAAACAACGTGATATGAGTCTGACAAAGGCTCTTCCGTTTAACCAATAAACTCATTTGTCGGGTTCTTAGATCAATCTCTCAACAACTACCGAAGTAATTGTTAGACTATGCAAGCAATACTATTAATCACAAAGAAGTGTATTTATGCCGATCTACTCAACTAATCAATCCAATCTATCAAAAAGATAAACTGATTATAGTTGGAACCCTTTCCAGCCAAAACAAGTATTGTGCACACCAAAGATTATGAACCCAAAAAGTCTTCTTGTCTTCAAATCTTCTTTGATCTTCAATCTGCACCTGCACACAATCAACTTGAATCTCTTATGATCAATCACACACAGAACGGAGTCTGTTAACATTGGATTATCACAAGACGTATTTAGATCTACAAATAGTCTAAAGATCCCCGTCGAAACTTCGATCTAGTTTGAGTGAATCTTATATCAGAAGAGAAGATTCCCAAGCATAAACAAACTAGGTGCAATCAAAGTTCAACAACCGTTAGTCAATCAAAGCAATCGAAAACTAAAATAAACTAAAATTATCTAGTTTCCCACAAACAGTACTAATAGAGCTTCTAAATCCCAAAGAAATCTTTAAACAGAGTGGCCGTAAGAGATTTCTACTAATTAGGGTGCTTTCCTCTCCGATAGGCGGCTCCACCAGTAACAACACAACTGAGGTAGTTTTGCTGGCTCTGAGGATTAGTTTGCTAGAATTGAAAACTTCAATATTTATAGACAAGGAAGTTTGGACACCAAGGAATTTC
>JAJJMB010006998.1:2446221-2485714 GCA_023531105.1 Papaver atlanticum | reverse complement strand
GAAATTCCTTGGTGTCCAAACTTCCTTGTCTATAAATATTGAAGTTTGCATTTCTAGCAAACTAATCCTCAGAGCCAGCAAAACTACCTCAGTTGTGTTGTTACTGGTGGAGCCGCCTATCGGAGAGAAAAGTACCCTAATTAGGAGAAATCTCTTACGTCCGCTCAGTTTAAAGACTTCTTTGGGATTGAGAAGCTCTATTAGTACCGTTGGTGGGAAACTAGATAATTGCAGTTTATTTTAGTTTTTGATTGATTTGATTGACTAACGGTTGTTGAACTTTGATTGCACCTAGTTTGTTTATGCTTGAGAATCTTCTCTTCTGATATATGATTCACTTAAACTAGATCGAAGTTTCGACGGGGATCTTTAGACTGTTTGTAGATCTAAAGACGTCTTGTGATAATCCAACGTTAACAGACTCCGTTATGTGTGTGATTGATCGCAAGAGATTCAAGCTGATTGTATGCAGGTGCTGATTGAAGATCAAAGAAGATTTGAAGACAAGAAAACTTTTTGGGTTCATAATCTTTGGTGTGCACAATACTTGTTTCGGCTGGAAAGAGATCCAACTATAATCGGTTTATCTTTGTGATAGATTGGATTGATTAGTTGAGTAGATCGGCATCAATATACTTTTTTGTGATTAATAGTATTGATTGCATAGTCTACCAATTACTTTGGTAGTTGTTGAGAGATTGATCTAAGGACCTGACAAATGAGTTTATTGGTTAAACGGAAGAGCCTTTGTCAAACTCATATCACTTGGTTGAAAAGAGTTGTTACCGAACAGATTTGTTGTTCCTTTACTGTTTGGAATACGAACCAAAGGAATTGTTCCAAGTGCGCGACTAACTGCAAGTTGGAGGCACAGGGATACTGAGGAAACTAGGTGAACTATAGGTTTAGTTGCTTGGTCTCAACTATACGAAGTTGGTTTGATTTTGTATAGCGGCTTAATTATGAGAGTATCCAATTCTGGACTAGGTCCCGGGGTTTTTATGTATTTGCGGTTTCCTCGTTAACAAAATCTTGCCGTGTCATTTACTTTTATTTTCCGCAATTATAATTATGTTTATTATAATTTAAAGTAAATTGCACAAACGTTAATTCCTATTTTACATGATAGACAATCCCTAGAGTTTGGTTAAGTCCGAACCTATTATCAAGTAAACATACTTCGTTGTTGTATTATCTCGATTTCGTATCCATAGACGATCACACGAAGTGTGAACCGATTAGTTGTATTATCTCAACTCAGTCCATAGACAATCACTTTCGGAAAAGGACTTATAGGTGGAAAAGTTTTAGATTGAGGTATATTTGGGTACCCTCGTCTTTTCACCAACGTTTTCATCTTGCAATGTTTTTAGATTTATTTATTTAAATTCTAAGTTTTTTGGTAGATGATTTTTTTGTATTAATCTTTAATTTTTTATACATTGAAAATTGTTATGGGATATGTTGTTTACGTCCGTGAACCTTGAATGTCCCATATTTGTTCTAAAGTTAACTCTATTATATGTCGGTATTAAAATATTGATAAAAGATAGAATGAACTTTTGACTACAAAAGTTAAGCCTATTATGTCATTATGCAAATATTGATGGAAGATAGGATGAACTTTTGTTTACAAAGATTAAGTCTATTATACGTCATTGTGCAAATAGTGATGAAAAATAGAATGAATCTTTGATTATTCCTCAGTATTGGTCTTTCCATGATCCACATCTTTGTGTATGTACTGTGCGGCTCCGTAAGTTCTCTTATATTGAGCATGACCAAATGAATTGATCATTTTCCTTGTGGTTAATTCAATTGAGATTTTTGGATACAAATTCATGTTTCATGTGATTTGTTAATGTCCAAAGAAATCCTTCTTTTCTTGTAAAAGTAAGGTCGCTCTTGTTGTTCTTTCGGGAATGACATTTTATGGGGGAGAGTTCTTCATTGAACTTGTGCTTAATTGCCAAATCTTTGTGGGGAGTGCGGCTGTGGAATATTGTAGGAGTTTTCTTGTATCTTTATAAACTCCTTGATGAATACACTAAGTTTCGACTATGTGAAATCATCGAAACAAGTTGATATGTTGTTCTCTTTTGGTCATGACGTATCTCTATGAAAATTTCATGAGGGTCCCACTAGTTTTCGTACCTTTGCCAATTTATATTGACAAAAAGGGGGAGAATTAATGTGTAGTTCACACTACAAATACATATGGTTTACGGATCATTATGTAAGGGGGAGTGGTTTTCATTGTGAGATGAAGTATTAACTAAGGGGGAGTGATACATATCACCATAGTATTGTTTTCAAAGTTGTGATACAATTGGACTTTGATGCTGTGTAATAATACTATGACACTGTATAACAATGATTGAGAGAAATTGTTTTCTCATTGTTATTGCTACGGATCTTCAACAACTATGATGCTGAGTTAAACACATTTAGAATCATTGGAGTACTTGGAAGTGACGAAGATTTCGAGTAATGTTGAAGAACCAAGGAGATCAAGCATTTGGATGAGAAGCTACAAAGTTTATTTATTTTGTAATCCATATGTATTGAATTGACAAAGGGGGAGATTGTTAGAGCACTGCTCGGTCAAACTCGTAAGCGTTGCTATCTCAAGCTTGTTTGTCAATGTTAGTGATCAAAACTATAATTCTTGATTTCTAGTCTACTTATAGTGATGTCTCGGACTAGGATAGATTGTGTAGTTGAGCATTAGACTTCACGACGTTCATCAATTGAAGACAAAGAACTACTAAGGAGAGCTTGTGGAACTTCATCAACAAATGTGGGGACTAAAACTCATCTATCACTTGGAAAGTCTATTACTACTCTATCTCCTATATTGAGACAAAAGTTGTATTACTATATAGTATTCGATTATACACATTTGAGATTTCGAGCTGAGTTTAACTCGCTTACATATTTCTCAAAATATGTGTTGGTAAGCTTTCTCTTCAACCAAGTTCATATTATATTCTTGACGAAAGTCAAAAGATGATCATGTGAAAATCGCCGAGTAACATCTTACATGGTTTGTGTGATACAATCATTTAGTGTAGACTCTGAATGTTTCGTAATGATTATTTTAATAACTTGAAAATTGCTTTGATGCTAATAGTTCGTGAAAACATCTATTGTCATCCTCTAAGAATGTTTCAATGATTGAAATAGAGTTTAGAACACTTAACCATCATTGGATTATAAACATAGTAAGTGTTCTTGCAAATATGTGATCCATGACCGGAACTATAGTATGCATACCCGTATGCGTACCTGTTAGTTGTGAAATTCCTTGTACCTAAGTACACATACCCGTACGCGTACTGGCGAAGGGTTTGGGTCCGGGAATTTCTGTTTTGTTTGGAAGTATGCGTACCCATTTGCATACTAGCGAACCCAAACTCAGTCCGGCTACTTTAAGTATGCGTACCCGTTTGCATACTTGAGTGGTTAAAGTTCTAGAATCGGTTTGTTCATGAACTAATACATTTATATAATAAGGAATGCATTCTTTGTAAACCGTGGCTATAATGTTCATGAATTGTTTCGAGTGAATCAAACCGATTTTTCTTCAATTATGTTCTTGTATACTTCTATGAGAATATAGCAATTGAACAACTCTATAACTAGTTTCATTTAAGTCATTTGAACTAGTTGTGGTTAAGATGAATAAGGTTGATATGAGAGTGTTCATATAGCTAACTTCGGTTAACTATTGTTGAGCCAACCTATTCTATACATTTAGGTACGGTTAACTGAAACCTAAATGAAGGTACATTTCATTTCTATATAACAAGCTAGGTTCTATCTAACGGTTGAAAGATATTAGCTTGAATCTAATCAGGCTTTCATCTAATGGTGAATATTGAATGCTTTGTTACCAAGGTAACATTGATTGCAAACCCTGATTTGAAAACTATATAAAGGAGAACTCTAGCAACTGGGAAACCTAATCCCCACACCTCTTGTGTGATACTAGTTGCGACTAGAGTTGATTCTCCTTTAACCTTAGGTTTTTCACGAAACCCTGTAGGTTAACGACTTAAAGACTTCATTGGGATTGTGAAGCCAGACCCAATTATTTTCTCTGTAGTTGCGTGTTCTGATCTTACTTCTACTATCGTGATTGAGTATTATCTTTGCTAAGATTTTCTTGAGATTTATCTCCGATAGGTAAGATTAAAAGTAGTCACAAACATCTTCGTCTCATCGTTTGTGATTCAACAATATCTTATTTCGTTTCCATACGATTAAGATTATTGTGAGGTGATTGATAATACTAGGATGTTCTTCGTAAATATAAGTCCGGTTTATCAATTGGTTCCTGTGCACCTTGATTTATCAAAAGACGGAACAAAACTCGTAAGTATTTCTTTGGGATACAGATTTATCGATTGCAATAGACTTTTCTGTGTGAGACAGATTTGTTTATCAAGTCTTCGACTTTGGGTCGCAACAACTCTTGGTTGTGGGTGAGATCAGCTAAGGGAATCAAGTGCATAGAATCCTGCTGGGGTTCAGAGACGTAAGGAGCGCAATTGTACCTTGATCAGTGTGAGATTGATTAGGGATCAACTACATTCCAGTCCGAAGTTCATTGGTAGTAGGCTAGTGCCTGTAGCGGCTTAATATAGTGTTGTGTTCAAAGCTGGACTAGGTCCCGGGGTATTTCTGCATTTGCGGTTTCCTCGTTAACAAAATTTCTGGTGTATGTGTTATTTCTTTTCCGCATTATATTTTGTTATATAATAGAAATATCACAGGTTGTGCGTTAAGTTCAACCAGTTCTTGAATCCGACCTTTGGGTTGTTGATTGAATTGATTGACACTTGGATATTGGTTTGTGATACCATCCAAGTTATTTCTCTTATTCAATCGGGCTCACAAATTCCTATTTGTTTGATTGCAGATTGAATTGAGAAATTAAGATATAACTCTTTGATATACTTTTCTCTAGATTAAGTCTGACTGTCTAGTTTATTATCTTGAAAGTATATTGGAGTTTGTCTATTCATATTGCCGAAAGAAATATTGGGTGTGGTTGTTAGTCCCCGCTTTTTAACAATGTAATCAGCAAATCAAACATATAGAAATCCGTGATCCTAATTATTATGTGTAACAACTTGGACGGTACCAAAGACCAATGTTCAAGTGTCAATCAATATAATCAACAACCAAAGGTTGGATTCTCTAATTGATTGAACTACGCACAACCTGTGATATTTTTATTATATAACCAAATATAATGCGGAAAAGAAATAACACAGACACCATAAATTTTGTTAACGAGGAAACCGCAAATACAGAAAACCCCCGAGACCTAGTCCAGATTTGAACACCACACTGTATTAAGCCTCTACAGACACTAGCCTACTACAAGTTAACTTAGGAATGGAATGTAGTTGAGCCCTAATCAATCTCACACTGATCAAGGTACAGTTATGCTCCTTACGTCTCTGAATCCCAGCAGGAATCTACGCACTTGATTACATTAGCTAATCTCACCCATAACTAAGAGTTGCTACGACCCAAAGTCGAAGACTTGATAAACAAATCTGTCTCACACAGAAAAGTCTATTATATAGATAAATCTGTCTCCCACGGATAAACCTATGAGTTTTGTTCCGTCTTTTGATAAATCAAGGTGAACAGGAACCAATTGATATACCGGACTTATATTCCCGAAAAACAGCCTAGAAATATAAATTATATTACAATAATATTAATCGTATGGTAGCGAAACAAGATATTGTGGAATCACAAACGATGAGATGAAGATGTTTGTGACTACTTTTTATTTTGCCTATCGGAGATTAAATCTCGAGCCAATCTTATTGAAGATAGTACTCAATCACGATAGAAGATGCAAAATCAGATCACGCAACTACAGAGAAAATAGGTTGGTATGGCTTCACAATCCCAATGAAGTCTTTAAGTCGTTAACCTACAGGGTTTCGTGAAAAACCTAAGGTTAAAGGAGAATCCACTCTAGTCGCAACTAGTATCACACATGAGGTGTGGGGATTAGGTTTCCCAGTTGCTAGAGTTCTCCTTTATATAGTCTTCAAATCAGGGTTTGCCATAAATGTTACCTTGGTAACAAAGCATTCAATATTCATTGTTAGATGAAAAACTGATTAGACTCAAGCTAATATCTTTCAACCGTTAGATCGAACTTAGCTTGTTACACACAAATTAAATATACCTTCATTTAAATATGAGTAACCGTACCTAAACGGGTACACCTTGTTGGCTCAACAATAGTTAACCGAAGTTATCCATATGAACACTTTCGTATCAACCTTATTCATCTTAACCATGACTAGTTTAAATGACCCAAATGAAACTAGTTCTAGAGTTGTTCAATTGTTTATATTCTTATAGAAGTATACAAGACACAATTGAAGAAAAATCAATTTTGATTCACTCGAATCAAGTCATGAACATTATAGCCACGGTTGCAAAAGATTGCATTCTTTATTATATAAATGTATTAGTTCATGAACAAACCGATTTTAGAACATTATCTACTTAGGTATGCGTACGGGTATACGTACCTAAGTAGCCGGACCAAGTTTGGGTTTCGCCAGTACGCGAACTGGTACGCATACCATCAAAACTCAGCATGAATTCCCGAACCTGAACCTTACGCCAGTACGCGTACCGGTTTCCATACCAGGTTCCCGAACTTCCTCAAACCAACAAGTACGCATATGGGTATGCATACCATGGTTCCGGACATAGATTACATATATGCAAGTACGCATACTATGCTTAAATCCAACTGTTCTAAACTCTCATTTCAACCATTGAAACATTCTTGGAAGATGGGAATAGCTGTCTCACACAAACTATTGGCTTCAAAGAAATTTTCAAGTTATTCAATGATCAATACGAAACATTCCGAGTCTACATCAAATGACTGTCTCACACAAATCATGTAAGATGTTACCAGGCGAAATATATGATAAACCTGGTTAAAGAGAAAGCTTACCAACACATATTTCGAGAAATATGTAAGCGAGTTAAACTCAGCTCGAAATATCAAATGTGTATAATTGAAGTCTATATAGCTATATAACTTTTGTCTCAAATAGGAGATAAAGTAGATAGATTTTTTAGTGATAGATGAGTTCAAGACTCCACATACCTTTTGTTGATGAAGTTCCACAAGCTCCCCTTAGTAGTTCTTCGTCTTCAATCGATGAACGCCGTGAAGTCTAAAGCTCAACTACACTACTATCCTAATCCAAGACTTAGTTAAAAGTAGACTCGAAATCAAGACTTATAGTTTTGGCAACTAAACTTGACAACAAGCTTGAGATAGCAACGCTTGCGAGTTGGACCGAGTAGTGCTCTAACAATCTCTCCTTTTGTCAATTTTAGTGAAAAAACTATCAACACATATAGATTACAAAATAAATAAACTTTGTAACTTCTCATCCAAATGCTTGATCTCCTTGGTTCTTCAACATTACTCGAAATCTTCGTCACTTCCAAGTACTCCAATGATTCTGAACGTGTTCAACTGCAACATAGTTGTTGAAGATCCGTAGCTATAACAATGAGAAAACAGTTGCTCTCAATCATTGTTATACAGTGTCATAGTATTATTACACAACATCAAAGTTCAATTGTATCACAACTTTGACAACAATACTATGGTGATATGTATCCCTCCCCCTTAGTCAATACTTCATCTCACATAAAAACCACTCCCCCTTTACATAATGATCCGTAAACCATATGTATTTATAGTGTGAACTACACATTAATTCTCCCCCTTTTTGTCAATACAAATTGGCAAAGGTACGAAAATTAGTGGGATCCTAATGAAATTTCCATAGAGATACTTCATGACCAAAAGAGAACAACATATCAACTTGTTTAGATGCCATCATATAGCCGAAGCTAAATGCATTCATCAAGGAGTTTATAAAGATACAAGATAACTCTTACAATATTCCACAGCCGCACTCCCCACAAAGATTTGGCAATTAAGCACAAGTTCAATTAAGAACTCTTCCCCATAAAATGTCATTCCCGAAAGAACAACAAGAGCGACCTTACTTTCACAAGAAAAGAAAGATTTCTTTGGACATTAAAAAATCACATGAAACATGAATTTGTATCCAAAATACTCAATTAAATTAACCACAAGAGAACACATGATTAATTTAATCGGAAATGCTCACATAAGAGAACTTACGTTTCCGCACAGTATTTACACAAAGATGTGGATCAGGGAAGACCAATATTGCGGAATAGATAAAGATTCATTCTATCTTTCATAACTATTTGCATAGAGACATATAATAGACTTAATCTTTGTAATCAAAAATTCATCCTATCTTCCATCAATATTTGCATAATGACATAATAGGCTTAGCTTTTGTTTGTCAAAAGTTCATTCAATCTTTTATCAATATTTACATAATGACATATGAAAGACTTAACTTTTTACATATATGGGACAATCATAGTTCACGGACGCAAACACACATATCCCATAACAAGTTGCAATATATGAAACCATAAAGATTAATACTGCAAAATCATCTTCCAAATAAACTTTAGAATTAAATAAATAAATCTAAAAATATTGCAAGATGAAAAACGTTGGAAATAGCTATGTGTACTCACAATAATGGCTATTCCAAACCCTAGTTATCCTTCTTAAAACACAAGAATAAATTCTCATAAGAAATTTCCTAGACATAAAGAGATAAGATTAGAGAACTTTAGGCATCATCTTCATCATCGGAAACCATCAAGGTAGCTTGAATCTTATCCATGTCTTCCTTGATTTCGGGAAACTTAGTGGCAATAACACACAATTGTTCTTGCACACACCTTACCTTGGAATTGATCTTACATACACCCTTGTGAATTTGAAGAAGAAGACTCAAGGTGGTAGAATCACAAGAATCGACAATGGTATCACATCTTTGTCTCTTGCAAGCATTCTCCTTCATACGTTTGAAGGTACAAGGACGAACAAGCTTGGGAGTTCCAATAGAGTTTCCAATAGGAGCAATGGAGTAGGAGCGAAAAATTTGCTCAATCAAACAAGGAAAGCCTAACTTCTTGTTGGAAGACGTCATCGAAACCATTTGAAGAATGATGAATCCACAAATGTCGAGACTTTAAGTACCCAATTCAAGGAAATAGACCAACTCCGCAAACTCACGACTCCACCGAGAATTCTCAATTGTGGAGTGACAAAGATTAGATATACCAAGTTTTCCAAAGCACGTCAAGGAAAAACTAAGATAATTAGTAGGAAATTTTCCATTGATCCAATCAACACTTTTCCCACAAAGACCATTAGAAATGGTTTCATCGGATGGTCTTTCTTCCCTTGGTCTAGGAAGGTGAAAATTACCCAAAGAGATTTTGGTAATTCTTGAAATTACTCTCTATTAATTAGAATCCTTTCTCTATTTATCATGGTTTTGAATTCCATGTCAACAAGATCAACATCATGGATGTTAGCATAGAAAATTCTTGTTAGAGTGTCAAAACCTTCACCAAGACTATTAAAGATGTTTCCAAGCTTAAATTTTTCAAAGCAAACCAAATCTTCTTTATGACCACTGACCATTTCCAATTTATTTTCTATAATAAATCCACTAGAAGAAATTCTTTCAAAGATTTTACTACTAGAATCATTGATAAATCTAATTCTAATAGAATCTTGTATTTGTGGTATAGTCATTCTAGAAGATGAAGAATCCAAGTTTTTTGAAACCTTCTTTGAAACCTTGAAATTTCCCATGAGACCTAGAAATTGAGTGTACAAGGAAAAGGAAAAACTTACTTGGTGTGCTCCTTGAAGATGAGGAAAAAACTTTAGTCTCTTTTGAATTCTCCAAAGAAATTTTAATGGAGATAAAACATGAACCCTAGAAAAGTTCACGTACGCGGACTAGAGAGGGATTAAGAAAGGTACGCGTACCATACTTCTTATATACCCAATAATTAGCTTGGACCCGTTCATGAAACGTGACCCACAAAAGGAAGGCAGGATATCTTAATCCAAAGTACACACACTGAAAGGATCAGTACCGTGTAGTAAATGGAAAGTAGGAAGAACTTCATCACCGTTATTAACCTTGGATAGAGAGAAAAAAGTAAAAAAATAAATTAACCCAAACACAAAAATAACACAACCCTTACTTGCCCCATCTCAAGATATATACAAATGGGGTAGAGCCAAGGTTGTTACCAAGAGGCGAGATGTGCAGAGAGATTCTCATGCATCATTTCCGGTTGATATTTGTGAATTTTATTAGAAGTATAATCATAGTAATGATGATACTCAGGGTTAATAGGATTTTTTGAATCCCTTTTCTTATGACCAAGAAAAGACCTCTTCCGACAATTAGAAATTACACCGAACTCACCAGACATCTTTTTATCGATCTCACATGGGTTGGTAGTAAGCCTAGTTTGTACATCATGAATACATGATTTTACAGGTACAAAACTTTTATCAGAACAATTCTTATTCTTATTTGAATTAAGCTTTTCTAAGAATCTAAAAACGCTTTTAAAATCTCTAAATAGATCTTTGTCAATTGATTCATCACGATAGTATTCCTCAAAAAGATTAAGGGTCAATCTAGTGAGGTTCCATATCTTTGAGCGTTGACCACGTTTTTTCAAACATCCTTTCTTAGAAGAACTTTTAAGTTTTCCTTTAGACTGTTTCTCATCATCTAAGTTTTCCAAAGTCATAGATGGAATGAGATTATCATGAGAGACCAGAGGTCTAATGCACAATAAGCTCTGAACAACCTTTAAGGAATTTTGGCGTGCGTTACAGATGCCAAGAGAAAGTTTCCCAAAGAAATTTCCCATAGGAATAAACTTTAGGGATCAGTCAAACACAAACTTATTAGGTTTAAAGTGTTTACCTGCTCTGATAACAATTGAAAAAGCGGGGGTATAACAACCACACCCAATATTTCGCTTAGCAATCTGTATGGACAAATTCCAATATAATTCCTAGAGAATCAATTATACAGTCAGACTCAATCAATGGAAATATATCCAAAAGTTGTATCTCTATTTCACAATGTAATCAGTAAATCAAACAGATGGAAATCCGTGTGCCTGATTATTATGTGAAACAACTTGAACGGTACCAAAGACCAATGTTCAAGTGTCAATCAATATAATCAACAACCAAAGGTTGGATTCTCTAATTGATTGAACCACACATAACCTGTGATATTTCTATTATATAACAAAATATAATGCGGAAAAGAAATAATACAGACACCAGTGTTAACGAGGAAACCGTAAATACAGAAACCCCCGGGACCTAGTCCATATTTGAACACCACACTGTATTAAGCCGCTACAGACACTAGCCTACTACAAGTTAACTTAGGACTGGAATGTAGTTGAGCCCTAATTAATCTCATACTGATCAAGGTACAGTTGTGCTCCTTACGTCTCTGAATCCCAGCACGACTCTACGCACTTGATTCCCTTAGCTGATCTCACCCACAACTAAGAGTTGCTACGACCCAAAGTCGAAGACTTGATAAACAAATCCGTCTCACACAGAAAAGTCTATTGTATAGATAAATCTGTCTCCCACGGATAAACCTATGAGTTTTGTTCCGTCTTTTGATAAATCAAGGTGAACAGGAACCAATTGATATACCGTACTTATATTTCCGAAGAACAGCCTAGAAATATCAATTATCTCACAATAATCTTAATCGTATGGTAGCGAAACAAGATATTGTGGAATCACAAACGATGAGACGAAGATGTTTGTGACTACTTTTTATCTTGCCTATCGGAGATTAAATCTCGAGTCAATCTTAGAGAAGATAGTACTCAATCACGATAGAAGATGCAAGATCAGATCACGCAACTACAGAGAAAATAGTTGGGCTGGCTTCACAATCCCAATGAAGTTTTTAAGTCGTTAACCTACAGGGTTTCGTGAAAAACCTAAGGTTAAAAGAGAATCGACTCTAGTCGCAACTAGTATCACACAGGAGTGTTGGGGATTAGGTTTCCCAGTTGTTAGAGTTCTCCTTTATAGAGTCTTCAAATCAGGGTTTGCAATAAATGTTACCTTGGTAACAAAGCATTCAATATTCACTGTATGAAAAACTGATTAGACTCAAGCTAATATCTTTCAACCGTTAGATCGAACTTAGCTTGTTGCACACAAATGAAATACATTTAGATATGAGTAACCGTACCTAAACGTGTACACCTTGTTGGTTCAACAATAGTTAACCGAAGTTAGCCATATGAACAATTTCATATCAACCTTATTCATCTTAACCATAACTAGTTCAAATGACTAAAATGAAACTTGTTCTAGAGTTTTTCAATTATTTATATTCTCATAGAAGTATACAAGACATAATTGAAGCAAAATCGATTTTGATTCACTCGAATCAAGTCATGAACATTATAGCCACGGTTTGCAAAAGATTGCATTCTTTATTATATAAATGTATTAGTTCATGAACAAATCGATTTTAGAACATCATCTACTTAGGTATGCATACGGGTATGCGTACCTAAGTAGCCGGACCAAGTTTGGGTTTCACCAGTACGCGAACTGGTACGCATACCATCCAAACACAACAGAAATTCCCGGACCTGAACCTTACGCCAGTACGTGTACCAGTTTCCATACCAGGTTCCCGAACTTCCTCAAACCAACAAGTACGCATACGGGTATGCATACCATGTTTCCCAGACATGGATTACATATATGCAAGTACACATACTATGCTTAAATCCAATTGTCTTAAACTCTCATATCAACCATTGAAACATTCTTGGAAGACGGGAATAGCTGTCTCACACAAACTATTGGCTTCAAAGCAATTTTCAAGTGATTGAATGATTAATACGAAACATTCTGAGTCTACATCAAATGACTGTCTCACACAAATCATGTAAGATGTTACCAGGCGATTTTCACATGATCATCTTTGACTTTCGTCAAGAATATAAGATGAACTTGGTTAAAGCGAAAGCTTACCAACACATATTTCGAGAAATATGTAAGCGAGTTAAACTCAGCTCTAAATATCAAATGTGTATAATCGAAGTCTATATAGCTATACGATTTTTGTCTCAAATAGGAAATAGAGTAGATAGACTTTTGAGTGATAGATGAGTTCAAGTATCCACATACCTTTTGTTGATGAAGTTCCAAAAGCTCCCCTTAGTAGTTCTTCGTCTGCAGTCGATGAACGCCGTGAAGTCTAAAGCTCAACAACACTTTCTATCCTAATCTGCTGAGACTTATCTATAAGTAGACTAGAAATCAAGACTTAGAGTTTTGGCAACTAAAATTGACAACAAGCTTGAGATAACAACACTTGCGAGTTCGACCGAACAGTGCTCTAACAAATGTTATCTGCGAACCTGATCTTCACGTAACCCGAATAATTTTTCCAGTCGTGTACAAGTACAAAGCTGATAATAGGGTTGGTCAAATAAATAATGGTCAAAATGTCGTTGTTGTTCAGAGGATGCAACAACTGTGCAGACTAGTATCAGCATTAAGTCAATGTTGTATACTTCTATGAATGAGTACCATGAACCAATAGCAGAAAGCATGCTACAGTTAAGACTCAAGCATGTTGTATTTTACGGTCCTATTACGGGTCATGGTATTTGGTACTACGGAGAAAGACATATGTTTCAGCTACAAGGCCGAAAGGTAAAAGCAATCAACCCGTTTCCAACTTTAATAATTTCACAGGATGATTCGATCACTTGATAAATAATGGACAAGCTTGAGAAGAGCTGAAGATTTGATCCAAACCCCAAATGATGACTTTGATTACTATAGTTGGTACCAAAAGGTATGCAAGCTAAATATTGTTTTCCATCCACAAAACTTAGGTAATGTTGATTTTCCAGCAATTGGCATTTTTCCACTTACATATCTTCCATCCCAACCTCCACCACCGACGAGCGAAGCATATACGTATCCTAGCAGTCAAATGGGTTCGTCAAATATGCCTCAAATATATTGGGAAGTCCAGACTTTATCACCCATTGGAGATATTGTTATTGTTCCACTTAGTACTGAAGGTATGCAGAAGAGGTATCCATATTACGGTGTGATGGCATCACCAGAAGAGTATCAGAACCAGTTGAACAATTTAACATTTCTTCTCGATGGATTCCATAATTTTAACTTGAGAGAGATGCAGATGCAGATGGAGAATTTGACTTATGAAATGCCTGAGACTCCGGTAGGAACAAGTTCTCATTCTCAAATGGGTTTAGGTCGTGATGGTATTTCCCCTGGTAGTAGTAGTGTAATAAGTCGTGGAAGTTGTTGAGGTCATACAAGTCGTCATTCTACTCCAAAATTTTTGGAAGAGACTCGGCAGCAGTAGTAGGAGGAGGAGACGTAGGGATGACGGATATTCGGTTCTAATCCCCAGTTGGTTTAATGACCCAAGGTCCTGTACTTACTCATGGTGGTGGCATAAATATGGATGCAGTTAGGCAATCTGCAATTTATACCCCAACAACCACTTCAGCATTTCACCCATTTCAAGCACCCACTAAACCAATTCAACCATCACCAGTATCATATCAAGGTTATGAATCGCCTGATGCTACTCAACCACCATCTCAGACTCAAGCTGGTGAGTTTTCGGAGGATCAAACAGGTATATGGGAATATATATTTGGAAATCGTTAGTTTGATAGATGTTAATTCCTTTTAATGTACTCTCACTTTTATTGAATCGTGGTTTAATGTAATTACACTTTTGTTTAATAAATAAATATCTTATTTTAAAGTTTTCTACTTAAGTTAACAATTAAGAAATTAAAACATATAAATTAGATTAAATTTGGGCAACACTTTTAAGATTTCATAACAACTTCCATATCGGAACTCCTTTCTGTTGTCACGGAGCCACTTTGCATGACACTTTTTTTCAATGTCCAGCAGGGTTTCACCACTCCTCATGTTTCGAGCCGCTTCCCTTATCATAGCAATATACCTTTTAACATTCTTAGAAATTATGGAGAACCGAGCACTCAACAGCATCACATCATGATTGTTGAGGTTCATTTTTCTTCTTTGAATTTCAGAAATATGCGTCCCCTAAACGGCATGGCTTGGAGTATGCCAGCAATGATGCGATGATTAATAAACAAAACATAATTCATGCAGATGCATTTATATTCTGCAGTACTAAAATTGCGCTGATGTGCTCTATGATGATCTTGCACATTAACTCTTGCTCTTCTTATTTCATTTTGCACATTGACTTGGTTTACCGCTCTTTGATTTTCAGCAGCATGTTGCTCTTCTATGAACTGAACCATGTTCATATTATGAGAAATTGGAAAAGCTAAGAAAATAGGAAGAAGGTGTGAGTTGAAATGAAATTAAAAATAGGTATTTATAGATGGGGGAATTTATGGCCGTTGGATTAGATCTAGTAGATGGTGTAGTTTCTACCGAGCGGCTGAGAATCGGCCGCTGCCGGGACTCTAAACTACACCGTTCGGTAGAAACTAGAACTGGCCTGGCTAAGTTGCCACTTTGCCATGCCCATATTGGGTGCAAAAATGGCAAACCTAGGGCCATGCCCATAGGAACCGATCTAACTAGTGTAGATTGATAAGGGGTTTTTAAGGCTAGTTAAATAACTTAGATAATTTTGATTAATTTATTTATTTACTTTCTTAATTATTTTTTATTATACTTTTATATTTTTATTAAGTTTAAATTCTTTTTTGAAAGAATTTTTAAAAAAATTAGTTATTTTTAAATTAATTTTCTTCCTTTCTCTCCACTCTATTCCAACCAAACACTAACCCGACTTCAATTTTCATCGTCTTCGACTAAAGGTAAAAGATCTAATTAATATGGAAATTAATGAAAAAGAAGGAGTTGAAGCAAAATTCTAATTGAGTAAAGTTGATAAACAAGTACCAAATCCTCATCACAACGAAATGTACAATAAAAAGTATCCCACAAACCCATGTCCTATTTATTTTTTTGTTCGATTGATATATTAGGTTTAACTCAAAAACACTAGGGTTTTACTGTAGTTACAGAGTGAAGTTCGACTGATAATTGAAACGAATTATCAGCCGAACTACTCATTATTCTACAATCTGAAAGTGCCGATGAACAGTTCGGATTAACTAAACACGAAAGTGATAGAGAAATTCACTTTATATGGCCCAAATAGTAGGAGTTGATCCCTAAGCTAATCTGTTTACGGAACCGGGAAAACCCATCACTTGTCTAGAAGATGTCTAAGAACTTGTTGTTCAGCAATAAGTTAGAATTTGTGGGATTAAGCGAGAAACACTCGGTTCTCAAGTTAATCTTACTAATTATTTGGAACAAAAAATTGTTATGTGTATGAAAGTGAATCAAAAAACTTCAGAGTATGAAAAACTTACACAATCGTTGATTATCTCATAAGTAGAGAGTAAACTTCTTGAAGGAGAACTCCTTAAAGAACTAAGTCAAGGGTTATGTTTTGATAGATCTCTTGAGACACACCTTCATCGAAGTCTCAACATCTTATGAAGACATATTGAAGATTTTGAATCCATGATTTCATTATATGAAACACATAGTAAGGTTTCAGAGTAAAAACTTTAGGATTCAAATAAAAGGAACCTACCAAGACGGGCTTAGAAAGACAACTCAGGCGTAGCTGCTTGCAGCCATCATGGTTTTAAATCTGAATTTGTTTCTCAAAGAAGGTATTCAAGGATTCAAGAACAACCCTTCAAAGAAGAGAAAACGGATGACAAAATTATCCCAGCAGAGCATGGTGAGAAAATATCTTACCCTAACACCTAAAACATGTTGGAATGTTCATCCTCACTATGTTCCAATCATATATGATGTGAGGAGGAAGCACAAGCAATTGGGCATCCAAAATCCTGTTAAAATCTCTTACTTGATATAGAGTAAAAATACACAAACCTTTTGAGGGTATATTTTGTATTCCCTTTGATCAGATCTTTAATCTGTCTTGTGATAGTTGTGTAAACATGATAATAAGTAATTCTCGATAATGCAATCATGTACAATATTGTTTGAAGTTAAATGTTTAAATATGCTCATTCAAGAGGATTTTATCTTCTTTTACTAGGCCCTCTATTGTGTACATGTTCATTTGTTTGAACTACTTTCGATTTGTCTTGTCTACATTCGAAAGGAATAAAATATTGCATAATCTTTGTTGTGGAAGGAAATAAAATTTTCATGTAAGAAACAAACTATTTTTGGATTTGGTCATACTTATTTTAGATGTCTCTCTATATAAGGCTAGTACCTGTGTTTGGTATGTGTTGGATTTTATTATATGTCATCTTAGAAGATTAGTATAAGACTCTTGTGATTAAGAGTTCATACTGAAGATGTATAATCAAACTAGTTTTCAAGCTAAGATCCTCAAAGCTTTGAACAAGAAAGTTTCTAATGAAACCTTTGATAGTGATAATGATTCTGACAAGAAATCAGGGTGTGAGAATATAATTAAGGAAAGCAAAACTCAGGAAGAAATAGTTTCATCTCATGCTTGGGACATAGTTATTCTTATTCCGAACAGTTTGGATAATAAGATTGACATCTTTAATCTTCGTCGGATTCTCCTTAGTACTGCTGAAACTCATCACAAACATGCGGCATTACTAAGAACTGTTATCCATAACCAAAGAAAGCTGAATAAACTTGGGATCTAGGGAGTATGCTCACGATATTAATGGTAAGGTTAATATTCTAACCTGTGAACATAATGAAGGTACTATTAATCGGGTTCGGGAAATTAGTCGTGATGCTGAGGATGAATGTCCCTAAAAATTTGAGGATATTGAACATGATCATTAAAAGGGATGAATCTGAGTTTAATAAGGTTAAATTATGAATAAACTAGTTAATCGTTGTTTCCGGTCAATGTTTGTGTAAAGTTTATTCAGACCATCAATAAATATGAATGATAAGTTTTTATCTTAAATCCTTGTGCCACTCTTTTGATAGCTAAGATTGCAATGATTGTTCTTATTTAAGATCTCTTTCCTTCGCTTTCGTATGAGATAAAATTTGTGTTTTCATTAACTATAAGTTACGGTCTCATATTGGCTTATCTTTATATGATTGTTTGAATTTTTATTTAGCGGATCTCGTGTCAAACCTTTTGGATTGCTTTATCAAAGAATCATTAGAAGATGATGGAGATCTGACTCACGTGTGGAGTCACATATATATTAATACCGATTTATATTCCATAAATTGTGTATTTGGTATATATATGAGTTTTGATTATAGCCTTTTCTTTGTAGCAGGTCATGGCTAAGATCTTTTTTAACCTTTCTATGGTAAAGGTCGTCTTCGTGTTATTTTTTTGTTCAGCAGAGAATAACATACAATAGAGGAGAGTTCAACATTAAACTGGTGCTTAATGATATATTTTTGTGCGGTGTGTGGTTACGAAAATTGAGGAAATAATTATTTATGATAATCTCTTTCCTAATAAGTAACTAGATTGATTCTGATTCTAGTTTGTCTTATCGAAGTGAAGTAATGATCATTTTTTGTGAATCGTTTTCCTGATAAGAAAACTAAGTTAATTCTGATCTTAGTTTTGGCGTATCAATATAAGGTATAATTATTTGAGTATAATTGTTCCCTAATAAGAAACTAGTTATCTAACCTAGTTAGGCTTATCTAAACAAAGTATAATTATTTTCGCATAATTGGATCCTGATAAGTAACTAAGTTAATTCTGATCTTAGTTGAACTTATCGAAATAAAGGAAGATTACTTCGACTAATTGTTCCTTGGTAAAAGACTAAAACAAATTACTTAGGTAGTTTCGATTTAGTGTTGCTTATCAAAAGTGGTATGTTAGACCTCCAAATCACTTATGTTCTTATAGGTTGTATCGAATTCTTACGAACTTGAGGGTCCTTTTGAAATACTTGTTACATTTTTCACACTTTTGTCATTTTGTGACAAAAATGGGGAGAAATATATGGAGTATACAATGACTTATAATCAGTGAGAAAGGATATATGTGCTGAAAAGTATATATATCGTCAAAACAGAAAAGAGAAAAGCATTGATAAAGGGGACACATTATGATGTGTAGTATTATATACTACAAAAGTGAATAATAAATTTTTTTGGATTGAATATATACCTATCTTTCCTTTAGTGGGAGTAAATATTTTTGTTAATCAAATGCTTCAACAATGACATTTATTGTTTGAATATTTGCAGAACTTAGTGCTGTTGAAACTTGGAATCAAGCGCATGAAGATTAAGAGATTGTGATGTAATTTAATATTTTGTCTTTTAGTTCTTGTATATATTCTCCAAATGTAAAGAGTTTTGTCACTAAAATTGACAAAGAGGAGATTGTTAGAATATTGCCAGGTTGGACCCCAAAGCGTTGGTATGTCAAGTTGGTTGTCATATTTTAGCTCCAAAACTTGAAGTTGCTTGATTAGATTACTAGAGCCAACTTCGTTAGGCGAGACTAGGAAAAAATAAAATTTTGAGAAAAACTCGTGTTACTCTGAAGAACCTGGAGACATATCGGCATCAATGAACACATCCTTATATTCGAGGTTAGTAATACAACTATGACTTGTTCCATTTATATCTACATTTCTTTGAAGTCATTTTGATTGAAAACATAACATACGAATTATATTTATGTATCTGTAGTATTAGTGACTTGATCATTTAATTATGGTCAAAGTGTTTAGGAATCATATACTAGTTGTTTTACATAACTTTGGTATATTTGGTTAGAAGTATAACGTTTATCATTTGTAGATTCGACATAACACTATTTGGTAATTCGATACTAGTTAGTATGTTGAACTTTTGGGTTGATTCCATACTTAGAAAACTATGTTTAATTATATGGGTTTAAGGAAGTAGACTTACGAAACTTGTCTCGTAGTTGAAAGGAATCAAAGGATCTATTTCTAGGACCGATCCCTTAGACAAAAATCTCTACTAGGATCAATCCCTTATATTACACAAGGTGTGTCTTTTATAGGTTGATATCGAAAAGATTGTGGTGTACTTGGTACCCTCGTCATCAAATATTATCATCTTTCAATTATTTAAGTTTATTTAGTTAATTTTTATTTTGAAGATAATTACAATACCTAAACTTTATCGATTATTTTGTGTATTGCTTATTTTGTGAGATTTGTTCTTTTCTATTATATTTTTGGTGATCAGAACGGATATCCCATATGTTCTAATAGTCTAAGCTTTTAAGTATTTATGTTTGTAACTAGCTAAATAGAAGTAATTAAACTATTTTGAGAATTCACTACACCCTTTTCCCGATTCGCAACTAAAATTCGTAACGGCCCAGCAACCGTTACAAAATTTTCTGTTACAAAAAGCCCTTACGAATTTTTTCGTGATTCGTAACAAAGACCAGCCGTTACGAATCATAACAGGCTAATTTTATACGCGTGCTACTCACACGCTTGGTCACACTAGATCCTGCAACAGATATTGGTTGCCCGTGTGCCATTTTTTTTCACCCAAGCTTGCTTATGCTAGAGGATAGTTCCTCACCTGAAGAGATAAGGGATATTTTCAGTAGACCATCGAGTAAACTCACTCTATTTCTATTTTCCCTTTCTCTTTCTCTTCTCTTCTCATCGCCTCCCCTGAAGAGATTAGGGTTTCACCAGTTTGGATTCAGTTTCAATTTCACAGATCTGTTATTGATTTACACTCGTTTTTATTTTCATTCTCTAACTTTATCCTCTGCTTTCTTTCCCAACTGAAAACCCTAACTGTTATTTGATATGTTTCTCTAAATCAATTCATAAAACCTTATCAATATCACTCAATTCTGAAAACCCTAGCTTCGTTTTTTCATTTGTTTCTCTAAATCAATTCAAAAAACCTTATAAATATCACTCAATTTAGAAAACCCTAGCTTCGTTTTTCATATATTTCTCTAAATCAATTCAGAAAACCCTATGAATATCACTAGATTGAGAAGAACACTCATCGGCAAAGCTGTACTCAAAGCAATCCTTGCTATTCATAAGGGTATGCCTCGTAAGTTCTACCATGGACGTACTAGTATTGTTTGGAATGTTACCGTACGTGTTATTCCTGTTGAAATCAACAAACGGGTCTACTTCAATCTTCATCCTTTCGCTTTTCTTTATTGAACTCTGTATTTCCCTACTGTCTTCTTACTTTATTTGATTTCTCAGAGGTGGGTTTCTAGGGTTTTTATTTGCTTATTCTGATTATCTGTTTGTTCACAGAAGGAGGTGTAATCATCATGTTTTTCAGGATGTTTGGTAAACTTAAAGAAGAAACCAATGCCTTAACAATGTTAGATACATTGAATGAGGTAATACTTACTTCCCTTCGATTCAATTTCATCGTCATCGTTAGTGGTTTAAAGTGCTTAACTATGAGTTACCTCTTTTGATGCATGGCTATTGCTTCTGCATGTTTCAGATTCACTATCAATATATACTACGATTTCTGCATCTTTTTAGCTCTAGCTACTAGGAAGTAGTTAGCAGAAATGAAGTGTAGAGGAAACTATAACATTTTTCCGTTCATCACTGTTGTGTTGGTGCAGTGCCGAGGCAACTATAAGAATTGCTCGTGTTTATATGAGTTCAGTAATCTTTCCTTAATGAAACCTGTTATGGTTCTGCATAGGTGGGTTGAGTTATGTTTGAGTGCATTCCCTTATAGTTTTATAACCATTGTTTGTCATTGTTCGTTTCGCAGGTCTATTGAATGATGCTCTGTTGTGAGATCAGAAAAGTTGGAGAATAAAGCAGTCATTAGGTCCCTTAGCGGCTGCAAATTTTGTAAGTTTCTATGTAAGAATTTGCTATGAACTCAACAAGTTTTGTAACTTTGAATTTGATGCTTAGAAGAATTTTGGTACTTGGAAGAATTTTGGTACTTGGAAGAATTTTGGTTATTCTTTGATTGAATATGGTATGAAATGATTCAATGTGATATGAATATGATGGAATGAAAAGTGTAGGCTGGTTATTTGGAATTACAGCGTAATTCCGGCTGAAAATGAGCTGCCGGTCAACATAGATCTGGTCAAAATTGGTCACTGTTGACTGATTTTGACCAGGTCAATGTTGACTGGCAGTAATTATTTTGCTGCTACAAAAATGTTCGTAACGGCTTAAAGCTGTTACGAAGTTATGTTACTAAATAAATTCGTAACGGCTAACATATGTTACAAAAATGCCACGTAGTAACGGCTGGCGCCCGTTACAACCGCTGTTGCAAAAAAAATCGTATCGGCTAGTGGGCCGTTACAAAAAATTTGTAATACCCATATTCGTAACAGCGGAAAACCTTACAACCCCAATTCGTAACGCTAGAAAACCGTTTCGAATCCGTAAAAATGATGTAGTGATTCGTAACGCTCAATATTGCTCTTCCTATGATTACATTTTGTGAATATATTAAAGGGATTCCATAAGATGGTCTTAGTTATCGCCTTACTTCTGTGAATGTGTAACCGCCATGGAATAAGCTCGAGAACTTTAATTTTTATGTCCGCACATGACTAGGGAAGATATAATTCTTCTGTGTAAAATTATGCTATTTGTTCGTAACTGGCCTAGAGAATAATTTTTGTTGATGTTATTTTTTTCCTGAAAGTAATGTTTCTTAGTGCTCCTAACATTAAGATCATTTTTTTAACTTCTATGTTCGTAACTGGAGAGAGAAAAATATATGGGATACAAGTAAATCATTCTCTTGTAATTAGAGAAAGGTCGCTCATGTTGTTCTCTTGAGCATGAGAGTTCAATTTGAAATTGTGCTTAATTGCTATATCTTTGTGGGGAGTGCGGTTGTGCAATTATAGGAGGTGATTGTACCTTTATCTCATTGATGAAAACTCTCAGCTTACTTAATAGAATCGTCTTAAAAAGTTGGTATATTACTTTTGTTCACGATAACTCTTTTCTGTGGTTCGTTAATATCCCTTTTCTTTCACCTTTGCCAATTTTGTTGACTAAAAGGGGAAAAATTATTTAGTAGTATTCTACTATGACATATGGCTTCTCGAATCATTATGTAAAGGGGAGTGAACTGCAAGCTGTAGGTTTCCACCTATTATGCAAAAAACAGTCAAGTAAGGACTAAAGGGGAGAACATATCACCGTAGTATTGGTACAATTTGACTTCGAGGTAGGTAAAAATATTTTACACCGATGTAACAACTATTGAGTAAATTGACTCGACATTTCTAGAAAATCTCTAAACGAGTATTCTCATAAGTTTTTATTCGCTACGGATCTTCAAAAGCAAAGGTGAAGAACCATGAAAAAAATTTGAAGTACAAAGAATTCAAGAAGATGTTGAAGGTTCAAGAAATCAAGCATGATGGATAATTTGTTAAAAAGCTCATTTTATTGAATCCATATGTATTGATAGTTTTATCACTAAAATTAACAAAGGAGAAGATTGTTAGAGCATCGCTCGGTGGAACTCGCGAGTTTTTCTTTCTCAAGCTTGTTGTCAATGTTAGATGTACAAAAGTATATCTTGATTTCTAGTCTACTAAAGTCAAGCCCCGGACTATGATTAGAGTATGGTAGTTGAGTATCAAACATCATTGAATAACCCTCGAAGATTGAAAACTGAAGAACAAACGAAGATATTTGCGAGAACTTCATCAACAAATAGGTATGTGAAGATCTACATATCCTATTTACTCAGGGCATTTACCATTTTATCGTATGAGACTATGTCGTATGATTTTAATAGATTTTATATTACAAAGAAAAAATTTCGAGTTCAATCTTGTCTAGGTTAAACTCTCGAAATATGATTCAAGCAATGGATGGTCATAGATCCTTAGCAATCTTAGTTAGAACATTTTATTGTTCATGAACTATTTTTGTTTCAAGTTGGTCATTTGGAAATTGCCCAAGCAACATTGCATACTGTCTTTGGCTATTGTAAATGTTTCAAATTAATTATGAGAGATTGAGAACTACTTGGCGCGAGGTACGCATACTTGTATGTAAAACCTAATTAAGTCAGCCCACATACTGTAAAAGGGTTTGCAAACCCTTTGCATCTGAGTTACGGAATGGGGAACCCCTTGAACTGACTTCGCGAACTTCCAAGGTTTACAAACCTCTTGGGACTGACTTCGCGAACTACCAGTGTTTTGCAAACCTATACAGTTCCAGTGTTAGCATAAGTACACAAACTATTATATACGACTATGTCTTCTTTTTCTAAAACTCTCATAACACTTACGAGACAATTTATTCACAAAATCACTATGGGCTTGTGGATTATTAGTCTCGAGTGTTATTGAACACCAGTAGTGCTTGTAAGTTCAAAGCCTACGTAGCTGCTATGGAATATCATTGTGCATGGTTCCATAACTCTAGACCATAATGCATATTCTTATATGTAAATCCAAGGCGTACTTTTCACATGCTTACATGAATTCGTAATAAGAATTGCATCTAAACTGGAAAGTGTTTTCTTGGAGCTAAAGCTATCTTAGCTTGAATTCACTTAGAGCCTTGGAAATCTATAAATAGAGAGACTCTTGCAACAAGATTTCTCAATGAACGATGATACTGAAGGCGATGTGCTAACTCGCATTTCAAATTGTTTAATTGATATTTAAAATGTGTTATGTTTGTTGTAATAAGTAATTTATAAAGGTTCAAATTGCAACAACGAAAACTCACGAAACGACAAAAAAATAAGAAATGAGAGTTCCAAGCACGAAGCCCATTTCCACGTCATCAGAAAGCTGGACCGATATTGTTAGAGCACTGCTCGGTCGAACTCGCAAGCGTTGCTATCTCAAGTTTGTTTGTCAAGTTTAGTTGTAAAAACTATAAGTCTTGATTTTTAGTCTTCTTATACCCAAGTCTCGGATTTGGATAGAAAGTGTAGTTGAGATTTAGACTTCACGACGTTCATCGATTGAAGACGAAGAACTACTAAGGGGATCTTGTGGAACTTTATCAACTTAAGGTATATGGAGACTTGAACTCATTTATCACTCAAAAGTTTATCTACTCTATCTCCTATTTGAGACAAAAGTCGTATAGCTATATAGACTTCGATTATACACATTTGATATTTCGAGCTGAGTTTGACTCGCTTACATATTTCTTGAAATATGTGTTAGTAAGCTTTCGCTTTAACCAAGTTCATCTTATATTCTTGACGAAAGTCAAAAGATGATCATGTGAAAATCGCCTGGTAACATCTTACATGATTTGTATGAGACTGTCATTTGATGTAGACTCAGAATGTTTCGTATTTATCTATCGATCACTTTAAAATTGCTTTGAAGCTAATAGTTTGTGTGAGTCAGCTATTGTCGTCTTCTAAGAATGTTTCAATGATTGAAATGATAGTTTAGAACAATTAACCATGATTGGATATATCACAATATGCGTACTTGTATGCTAACTGTTGCCAGTTATTCCAAGTCCTGGAACCATAGTATGCATACTCGTATGCGTATTGGTTGGTTAGTTGAAAGTCCGGGAACTTAGTATGCATACCCGTATGCGTACCGGCGTAAATTCAAGTCCGGGAATTCAACTGAGTTTGGTGGTATGCGTACCCGTTCGCATACTGGCGAACCCAAACTAAGTCCGGCCACTTAGGTATGTGTACCTGTTTGCATACTTGAGTAGGTTATGTTCTAAAATCAGTTTGTTCGTGAACTAATACATTTATAAATTAAGGAATGCAATCTTTTGCAAATCGTGGCTATAATCTTCATGAATTGATTTGAGTGAATCAAAATCGATTTTGCTTCAATTGTGTCTTGTATACTTTTATAAGAATATAAACAATTTAACAACTCTATAACTAGTTTCATTTGAGTCATTTGAACTAGTTGTGTTAAGATGAACAAGGTTGATATGAAAGTGTTCATATGGCTAACTTCGGTCAACTATTGTTGAGCCAACAAGGTGTATACGTTTAGGTACGGTTACCCATATCTAAATGAATTCACTTTTCATTTGTGTGTAACAAGCTAAGTTCGATCTAACGGTTGAAAGATATTAGCTTGAGTCTAATCAGGTTTTCATCTAAGGGTGAATATTGAATGCTTTGTTACTAAGGTAACATTGATTGCAAACCCTGATTTGAATACTATATAAGGGAAAACTCTAGCAACTGGGAAACCTAATCCCCATACCTCCTGTGTGATACTAGTTGCGACTAGAGTCGATTCTCCTTTAACCTAGGTTTTTCTAAAACCATTATAGGTTAACGACTTAAAGACTTCATTGGGATTGTTAAGCCAGACCAAACTATTTTCTTTGCAATAGCGTGTTCTGATCTTGTTGTATTCTATCGTATTGGGTACTATCTTCTCTAATATTTACTCGAGATTTAATCTCTGATATGCAAGATAAAAAGTAGTCACAAACATCTTCGTCTCATCGTTTGTGATTCCACAATATCTTGTTTCGCTACCATACGATTAAGATTATTGTGAGGTGATTGATATTACTAGGCTGTTCTTTGGGAATATAAGTCCGGTGTATCAATTAGTTACTATTCACCTTGATTTATCAAAAGACAGAACAAAATTCATAGGTATTTCTATGGGAAACAGATTTATTTATTCAATAGACTTTTCTGTGTGAGACAGATTGGTTTATTAAGTCTTCGACTTTAAGTCGTAGCAACTCTTAGTTGTGGGTGAGATCAGCTAAGGGAATCAAGTGCGTAGAGTCCTGCTGGGATTCAGAGGAGTAAGGAATGCGACTGTACCTTAATCAGTGTGAGATTGGTTAAGGCTCAACTACATTCCAGTCCGAAGTTAACTTGGAGTAGGCTAGTGTCTGTAGTGGCTTAATACAGTGTGGTGTTCAAATCTGTACTAGGTCCCGGGGGTTTTCTGCATTTGTGGTTTCCTCGTTAACAAAATTTCTTGTGTCTGTGTGTTGATGGTGGATTTTCGACAAAGGTAAAAATCTTAAAATCATGATAGTTCATGTTTTTGACCCGGCTTCAGGAAAGCATGTGACGATTCATGTTTTACGATCCGTGAACCATTTCACGATATCTTACTGAGTGAGTATTCCTCTCAGAGCCACGATGAATATGTTTCTCGAAAGGCCTCCCCGGCTGAGCGTTCGATGCTGCACATTTCATCATGCCCTCTATGTAGAATAAAATGATTGGGCGGTCCTCTAGACATAATTGTTTGTTAGAGGGCTTAACGCCTTCAGGACGTCGACGTTGCACATTGTTCCCTGACTACATAGAGAGACCCACCTCTACATAGAATAATGATTGGGCGGTTCTCTAAACATAATTGTTTGTTAGAGGGCTTAACGCCTTCAGGACGTCGATGATACTCGTTGTTCCCTGACTATGTAGAGAGACCGTGTATAGATTCAGGCGGCTCTCTATACATAATTGTTTGTTAGAGGGCTAAACGCCTTCAGGACGTCGACGTTGCACGTTGTTCCCTGACTATACACCTTTCAGAAAGAATATGATGCTTCAATTATCTCATATCTAGATTCTACAAATAGATTAATTCTATCATGACATTCGCCACTGAATTCCTAGAAAATAATCTATTATATCTCATTACTCCGTTCCCTGAATCCCCCGACTGGATTCATGGATTAGTAATAGATGACCATCTTATCTCATTACTCCGTTCCTTGAATTCCCCGGATGGATTCATGGATTAGTAATAGATACACAATTAATTTTATTACTCCGTTTCATGAATCACTCTCAGCTGAATTTCATGAATTAGTGATAAATACTCAACAATCGGGGATCTGGACTATCAGCGAGTAAGCCCCAAGAAAATAGTGCAGTATACTCAACGATGATGCACGAACGAACACCCAAATGCACGAACGAGCATTCAAAAATATGGACAAACGAGGAATCCTACACAAAATAGGAGAGAGAAAATAATAGTAATAAAATAAAAAAGGCGCCTAGGGACCGGACCCACCGGCCAGCCGGTCACCCATGCCTCTTCCTTTATTCTTCCTTATTATATTATTTTCATAATCTCATGAAGACTCCTTCATTCGAGCAACTTTCCTTGTTTGAGCAAAACTCACGGTTTCTCCATATTTTCACGGTTTCATGAAAAATAATAAAAATAAGAGAAGGTGTCACGGGACCGGGCTACCTAGCCGGCCGGCCATGACCCAGCCATGGCCGGCCCCACACCTTGCAAACCCTTGTTTTCATAATTATTATTTCCCTCATTTCATGAAACTCTTCTGTTTGAGCAAAAACCCTGGTTTCTTCATATTTTCTCAAATATTGCTCAAACCATGAAAACGCCAAAAAGTCAAATGGTCACATGACCGACTAGGCTATTCACAAAAAATATTAAAATATTATTATTATTTTAATATTCTCAAAATATTGATCAAACGAGCAAAGTCCTACTTGCTCGTTCGAGCAAAATCAAGAATTTCAGTCAAAGATCGAACTCTTCTGAAAATCCAAAATATCGCTCAAACACACACCAGAAAATACCAAAACTCTCAATACTGAGATACGGACATTAAGGCAAAACGAGCATGCTTCCTTAACCGACATAGGCCGGCCCTAAGGCTTGCAAGGAGCCGGTCTCACACATCTTTATAATTCTGACCTAATTTGCTCAATTGCTCATATTGGGTCCAAACTATTTCCAACCAACTTGGAATTTGCTCAATCGACCGTCAGATGATCCCACACCACCAAGGGACGGTTCTATGCTCCCTTGGCCGGTCCCTCACTTCTCCATAATTAGGTTTTATCACCTAACGCTCAGACGAGCATTATTTTAATAAGTGATTAAACCAGCATTTAATCATCCTTTCACCAACCAGTCAACAAGGACTTTGGTGCACGCTCACTCAAGCACTTGGGCACTACATGGTCGTCCATCATCCCATGTAGCCGGTCACTCTTTCACTGAGTGGCCTATTTTCATAAATCATCCATTGATGAACAATTGATCAAAATTAGAGTTTCGAACAAATGCTCTGCAAATCATGATCTCGAGCAATTTCAAGCACTAATAAATCAATGTTGACCCAACAATCAACATCTGGATTAATTATATAATACTTGGTAGGCTACCAATATTTTAATATTTTATTGGGTCACGTTACTAGTAATTCATCGAATGAGAAATACTTGCTCAATTGCTCGAATATTGATCCAACTGTCAATATTCAGTAATTTATTGAATTGAGCAATACTTGCTCAATTGCTCGAATATTGGTCCAACTATCAATATTCAACAATCTATCGAATTTACAATATTTGCTCAAACGAGCAATATCAACATCATTCAAGAACTATACGTCTGACATGTTCAATCCATGAATTACTGAGCATTCGTCAATCATGCTCAATTCAACAAAACTTAGACTCACTGTCTAATCAAGTCAACGACTGACTAATCAAATACACGTCTGCTTTGCAGACTCCACGTTTGTGAGACATCAATCACGTCACATGGGGGATATCAATTAGGGTTTTGGTCTGGCGGCCTACGGCACGTGTGTTCATCCACGATGAGAAACGTGAGTAAGTTGTGCAAGCGGTTTAAGGAGTTAGCAAAGTAGTGGGTGGACGATCAATCAAGTCTCCACACGACATGGAACTGATTTTACCATGATCTCCCAGTTCCCCATTCTTCCACTCAAGAAACCGTCACACTTACTGGGATCAATGTGTTTACTATTCTGACAATATAAATAAGTTTGGGATCGATGACTGAAAAAACATTCGTCTACACACAATTCTCTCGATCGAAACTTATTTGCAGAACTCTACAGTTCATGTACTTGCATAAACCTTCAACACATCCACAATCCTTGATCATCATTGATCCCACAATTCTCAGCTTCCCTCCTATAGATCAACCCATCTCCCTCTTTGTGACCGAATTGACTCTGAAACGGCCATTGACTTGGTTTAGGACGGAGTCCTACAGATTGATCTCTCGAACTCAAAGCACTCCCGTGCAGTGCATCTGTGTGAGGTTAAGCAGTTTAATCGGTTGAGGAGTCTCGTCCGAACGGTCGTCTCTTCACTTTCCTAAAAAACCAGCAAATCGTTTTTCCCCATCTACAGATTGGCGACCACAGTGGGAGATTAATCTCTCGGTTGCAATCTCAAATTCTCACAAAATGGTTGATCTTAGGTCAGTTTCAATCACAAATCCTGACCAAAACAACGTTAGCACTAGCAACAATGGTGGTACTCCAGAAACTACTCCTAATTCCAACAACGGCACTGACGATACCACTCCTCCGCAAACCAACATCGGAGACAATCCTCTATTTGGTAGGTCTCCTGAAAAAATTAGAAGAAATCCACCTACCATAGGTGATCTCATGAAGGTGCAAGAAACTCTTGCCAAAAATTAGATTGACATGGCTAACACTCAGAAGGAGTTATCCAATTATCTCAAGACTCTCACTGACAAGATGTAAGAGAAAACTCAGGAGAAGGGAAAAGCCAAAGAAACGTCTTCAGCTGCTGATCCTGAAGTCACTCTGATCCATGTAGTAGATGATGATGAAGTCCACAAGGCTGCAGACAACCCACCAACGAAGGAACCTACAGGCTTCATCACTCATGAGGACCTGTAACGCTTAATGGAGGACCGAGGAAAAGACAAAACACAATCTGTTCACCGTCATCAACCTACGTATCCTTCTGCTACATAAAAAATTCCTCTCCCGAAGGGCTACACCTCTCCAAGTTTACGCTGTACAACGGAACGGGGAATCCTCGATAACATGTCTCTCGATTCCTGGAGGCACTATGTGAGCACGAACACAACCATGTCGTCCGTCTGAAGGAATTCTCGAAATCTCTGACAGGCCGAGCATACACATGGTACAACAACATTGCACATGGGAGCATCGCTAGTTGGGGAGAAATGGTTAATTCCTTCTACAATAAATACTTTTTCATCTCAGAGAATATTACTCTCTCTGACTTAGGAAGAATGGCTCAAAAGAACAATGAACATCCGAACGACTATGTGAAGAGGTTCAGAGTCCAAGCTTTGAATTGTCATGACCCTAATGTCACTGAACAACAACTTGTGGACTTGTGCATCAACGGAATGATCCCGGTTTACAGAGCTTTACCGGAGAATCTGCGATTCCATACTTTCTCAGAACTTCATGAAGCATCCAAGCGATCAGCAACTACTGCTCCAGCCTTACTGGAAACAAGAACTTCAATCGAGGAACCACGAGAAACTCGAGGCAGTGCCAGGTGCCTGATCAACAGGCAGTACAATCTCCAACCTTCCATGAATGTTACTGAAGAAAGCAAGAGGAAAGCCGAAGCACAGCAGCATAAGAATACTCCAACGTCCCATCCTACAAAAACACCAAGGAAGGATAGTCAGGCCGAAACACAAAAGCACCGGCTCAGCGTCAACAGAATGACCAGGAAGAACCATACTTTCCTTTTCCCATTGAAAAGGTGATCGAGTTATTAGAATATTCAATACGGTGCGATCAAACTACCTCCCATCAGGAGAGAGCCGTCAGAGGAAGAAATGGAGAATCCACGCTACTACCGATTTCATAGGTATGTCAGTCATCTAATAAGTGATTTCAGAACTTTGAAACACATACTCAAAGAAAAGGCCGATTCAGGAAAACTGGGGACTGAAGGAGTACAAAAGAATCCTCTCCCAATCAGAACCTTCACACTCTCTGAACAACCAGTCAAAGAAGTGGTTCAGTCATTGATCGAGCACATCTACGAATTGCTTTATCTATCAAAGGCTCAAAGGATGGACATGTTTGCGGCTTTGAACCATATAGTGTCCGGGAAACGACTGTCTATTCCAGAAACGCTCACTGAGCCTCCAGTCACTGACAAAGAGATGTATGACTGGGGACTGCTCACCACAGTCGATCTCAAAGGAAATGAATTCAAGCGAGCATTGGTAGATGTTGGCACTGCTGTCAATATCATCCCTTTGAAAACTCTCAGAGCTGCAGGCATCACTCGACAAGAAGCCACTCATGCTTCTGTTTCAGTCAGAGATCATGAAGGAGTCTCCAGGGATGCGTATGGTTACAACATTCTCAAGATGAAAACTGGTTCAACCTGGGCAGAAACCAAATTTAACATAATTAGGGAGGACCCAGGATATGATATGATATGATATGATCCTTGGACGAACATGGATTCATGCTGAAAAAGTAACTCCAACATCTTCAATCGCACATTTCTCTGTTGAAGAAAGCTCCAATTCAGAAGAAATAGAGGATACTCCATCATTCGAGCATATGGAGGAAGTCAAAGACTTGATGGAACCGACGCAAAAACATGAAGAAAATGTGCATGCTTTCATCAAAAGGTTCCGCACTCAGGCAAGTCTTATTTCCCCTCATGCGTCCATATTATCAACTTTCAAACATGCTACCCTGGTCCGGGGACTCAATCTTGCTAATAACCTAGCACTCACCAAAAGCTATGAGTGGTTAGTCTCACCTCAACAATATTTTACTAAATGGTTGAATGTGGAGCCTCTTCAAGTTGAGCATCTCATCGAAAATTTTATTGCTGAGATGATTAACAAGTATGACAAAGAATACCTCAGATATCCTCTTATAACTTTGCATGAGTGTCCATATGTGCCACAAAGTCAGAAAGCTTCGATTGCACGAGCATGGAACCCCATCATCATAGGAATGCCGAATCAGAAGAAGATCTTCAAGGCATAAACGATCAAGCCTAACAAATTTCATGAAGGGGATTTAGTTCTTAAAGCAACTAAACACAATCTCCACTCTGCAAGAAACTCTAACTGGGAAAAGCCTTTTATGGTCGCTAAGTCCGTAGTTGGTGGATACTACAAACTGATCAACATGGATGGAAAGACCAGCGTGCCAGTGATACATGAGAATTGGCTCAAAGCCTTTGACGCCTGAGGCATTCAACGTCTTGGGGTGTTATTTACTCAAGGCACGAACAAAGGCTCAAGAAGCCCAATGAATTTTAGGATTTTCTTTCACCTGTATTTTCAATTCCTCCAAAACGTTTGCAATACTTGCATCTAGTATTTGAATTCAGTAATTTATCAAAGTTATTTTATTCAAAGAAAAATCTCTATCAAATCCAAAAGAAAATCCTCAATCACTCACTTATCCAAAACCAATCAAAAATCAAAACCAAAGTAAAACCTCACATCTCTCAGAAGTTCAAGGTTCAAGAGATTATGGAAAGGAAACTAAAGGAAATCAGCAAAGAAAGATTTTTGCTCCTCTGCAATCTTCAGGTCTCGCAAGGCTGCTTTCTCCCGCTCCAACTCTTCCATCAACTGGGCGACTTTTGCCTTCTTCTTCATCACAGCATCACTTGTCAGAGGTACATTCTTCTCGACTGCTTCCTTGATGGCTTCAATTCTCTCATGAATCCATCCCACATTGAAACCCAGTTCCTCAGAATTCTTCAGGTTGTACTCCCAATCAAAGAGTACATCTGGAGTGACAGTACTTCTAGCTCTTGTTCGTATATCATCTATGACGCGCAAGATGGTTCCCACTTGTATTGTCAAGAAGTAACTTCGTTTGGAATCTTTGTTAACAACAATGTGACCATACCTCTTACATAGCTCCTCATACATGCCGGCATACACAGTAGGAATGCTAAATCCACCAACTAATTCATGATACAGGAGTAACTCACCAAACGGAGGCACACAAATAATCCCTGAAGTAGAATATTTATGCACAATCATGCGGGTCTTTATCATTGGAGCAACTTCAGCAATCGTGGGAACAATTTCTTATATTATTGGAGCAATCTCTTCCATTCTGGGTCCGGTTTCTTCTACCCCTGCAGTAATGGTGATTTGAGTTTCATTCTATTCGAAAAATTCAGTAGCAACATTCTCATGGAATTGAGGTACAAATATGGTAACATCATCAACTCGATTCTCCACATGGTTTGAATCATCATTGGCTCCATTATTCTCTACTTCGACATTTGGCACCTAACAAGAAGATTACGCTGGATTAAGATGCTTCAAGCATGAAAATCAAAAGGCAATCATAATATCCAACATGTAAGTGAACTAACACTATCTAAGTTCTTTACTATGCATTCAAGACATGAGCAAATAGCGTGAAAATAATAAAACACGTTTTGCAACAAGCTCGTATGTAGGGATTTTACACTTCCCTGTATAAGAAGGCTAACTGGGAGCAATTGGTGAGGAATCCAATGTTGATTCATACACCATTCTCTTAGTATTGATGTTATATACAACATATAAAAATTTCATAACAGTTGGATAAACGATCAAAGATATGTGGACAAAACATTGGACTAAATGCCAGCTGAAAAATTTATGGAAGTCTCCTGGAAGTTTACTGTTTCGCCTATTTAGGCCCCTAAACATGCTCAAAACTCAAACAGATTCTTCTCTAAATCTTGTAAATTTCATGGGCATGAAAAAACATGGGTAGATCGCGAAAATCCGACATCGGACGAAGATTCTACAGCGTTTTTACTGAAAGACTGAAGTCTGGATTTTTCTGGTGACGTATTTCGGCAAAATTTCTCATTCGTTCATGTGGGTTATCATTTATTCATCCCCAAATCATCAATTTCATACTTCTATGAAGAAAGTACAGGGGAATACTTACTTGAGGGGTATCTAAGCCGTTCGAAGGAGCAATATTTCCGGAATCACCATTAGTAGCATTATTTCCTTCATTCGGTCCTGGGTTTTGGGAATTCTCCATCTCACCATTTTCCAAGGAAGAATGAGCATTGTCAATACTTTGTTCATCCACGAAATCTCATCCTGGATACATCATCAACAATTATTAATATTTCATTCAAGGAGTGCTATGAACGATTATACGAAGAGGTACTTACATCAACTTCTTCTTCAACGCTCGATTCAGAGACTGTTTGTTCAGCAGCAGTGAATTGAAGACCGGTAAGGCTCGATGGGGAAAAGTTCTGAGATGAAGTAACAAACATTGGTTTCATGATCCTAATTGCACGGACAAGAAAAAGTCATGGTATAGGGAACGCTAACAACTCACCAAAGAAACAGCCGGGGACTTTACAGTGTTCGGTATCATTCTATAATCCTTACTTCTGGATTCTCCACCCCGAAGACTTACTGTTATTTCTGAGTAATCCACATCGATCCGAAGTCTCACAGCACGACCTTCCTATGGATATTTCAATCTCGGCCGAGCGGAGACCATCTGAATAGTAGGAGGTTCTTTTGAGGGAGTCCGAGCAGCTATTATAAAGTCATGAAGGCGTTCAAGTTGCTGGGTACAGAAACCGATATAACCCAGAGTTTCATACGTGGCTCGATTAGAGCAAGGAAACATATATTCACGACCATTCAGGTACGTGTAATCCAAATGAGCCTAAAGTTGTTCACCTGATGGTTTATTCCTTCGAACGTCCGAAACGCATTGGTCAAAGCCCATCTGGCGTGCTGCTCTGTCAATGTTATACTCTTCCACGAAGAACTCTCCATGTATTACTCATACTAAGTAACCAAAAGTACAACTCAGTATGAAGGATCTCTCACCATCACTCACAGGTCCCAGAAGTACCATTCCTTGAAGTTGCATCCGTAGAGATGTCATCTCTGGAAACATCATCTCTGGAAGTGTCATCATTGGAGTCAGTCATTCTTGCAAAGTGGCTGTGACAGATGCATAACATTTCTACTTCAGCACATCGTTCATACAAAGCGCATGATTCAACAAAACAATGAATCATGGAATAAAGATGCTCACAACATCGTCTACAAAAATGGTAAACTCTTACCTGTTTACAATTCCACTAACAGTAGTGATTGTGATACAAGAGTTAATACTTTAAAATTTACTCGTCTCCTCAATCCTGCAAACACGAGCAAATTTTTTATTCAAAAACCAAAACTTTATTTTTCATTGCGTGAACATTCACTACAATTATGAAAACTCACATACAGACATTATTTCACCATGAATAATTGTCTACTTCCAACAGTTGTTCAAAATCAAAACATTTATTTTACAAAAATATATTTTAACGTGAAACTCACGTGAATTTGAAAAAAAAATATATATATTTTTTATCCCTCACACGAGCATACGTCTTTGAAATAAAAGTATATTTTCAAAAATTCATGAAAGCTCATAGACAATTTTTTTTATTACTAACAGATGCACGTCTATTAAAAAAAAACACTTTTCTCTCGTACGAGCATACACCTTTGAAACGAGAGTTTATTCTCTTTTGTGAAATCTCACATATTTAAAAAATAAAATTTTGGCTTCCGTGAAAGAGCATAGACAATTTTTTTATCATTAGACTCAAGTCGTAAATGCTAAACCGACAAAAACTGGACCTCCGATCGTCTAAATTAACAGTGCTTCATCTCTCCGTGCTCCCGAGATAGCAGTCTATCATACTGTCAAGATCCTTACCTTAGCATTTGCTCGTACATGATACCATTGGGGCAAATCGAGGATTTTGAAAATACCTTTGTACGACTGAGTTCAACTGCTTGTCTCGTCAACTGGAAAATCACCATCTTATGCTTACTGCGGAACATGACTGTCCCTCACTAAGCAGGGGACTTAATGTTGATGGTGGATTTTCGACAAAGGTCAAAATCGTAAAATCATGATAGTGCATGTTTTTGACCTGGCTTCAGGAACGCATGTGACGATTCATGTTTTACGATCCGAGAACCGTTTCACAATCTCTGACTGAGTGAGCATTCCTCTCAGAGGCACGATGAATATGTTTCTCGAAAGGCCTCCCCGGCTGAGCGTTCGATGCTGCACATTTCATCATGCCCTCTATGTAGAATAAAATGATTGGGCGGTCCTCTAGACATAATTGTTTGTTAGAAGGCTTAACGCCTTCAGGACGTCGACGCTACACGTTGTTCCCTGACTACATAGAAAGACCCACCTCTACATAGAATAATGATTGTGCGGTTCTCTAGACATAATTGTTTGTTAGAGGGCTTAACGCCTTCAGGACGTCGACGATACTCGTTGTTCCCTGACTATGTAGAGGGACCGTGTATAGATTCAGGCGGATTTTTAGACATAATTTTTTGTTAGAGGGATAAACGCCTTCAGGACGTCGACGCTGCACGTTGTTCCCTGAATATACACCTTTCATAATGAATATGATGCTTCAACTATCTCATATATCGATTCTGAAAATAGATTAATTCTATCATGACATTCGCCACTGAATTCCTAGAAAATAATCTATTATCTCATTACTCCGTTCCCTGAATCCCCCGACTGGATTCATGGATTAGTAATAGATGACCATCTTATCTCATTACTCTGTTCCTTGAATTCCCCGGCTGGATTCATGGATTAGTAATAGATACACAATTCATTTTATTACTCCGTTTCATGAATCACTCTCAGCTGAATTTCATGAATTAGTGATAAATACTCAACAATCGGGCATCTGGACTATCACTGAGTAAGCCCCAAGAAAATAGTGCAGTATACTCAACGATGATGCACGAATGAGCACCCAAATGCACGAACGAGCATTCAAAAATATGGACAAACGAGGAATCCTACAAAAAATAGGAGGGAGAAAATAATAATAATAAAATAAAAGAGGCGCCTAGAGACCGGGCCCACCGGCCGGCCGGTCCCAAATGCCTCTTCCTTTATTTTTCTTTATATTATTATTTTTATAGTCTCATGAAGACTCCTTCATTCGAGCAACTTTCCTTGTTTTAGCAAAACTCACGGTTTCTCCATATTTTCACGGTTTCATGAAAATATAATAAAAATAAGGGAAGGTGTCACGGGACCGGGCTACCTAGCAGGCCGGCCATGCCCCAGCCATGGCCAGTCCCACACCTTGCAAACCCTTGTTTTCATAATTATTATTTCCCTCATTTCATGAAACTCCTCTGTTTGAGCAAAAGCCCTGGTTTCTTCATATTTTCTCAAATATTGCTCAAACCATGAAAAAGCTAAAAAGTCAAATGGTCACATGACCGACTAGGCTATTCACGAAAAATATTAAAATGTTATTATTATTTTAATATTCTCAAAATATTGATCAAACGAGCAAAGTCCTACTTGCTCGTTCGAGAAAAATCAAGAATTTCAGTCAAAGATCGAACTCTTCTGAAAATCCAAAATATCGCTCAAACACACACCAGAAAATACCAAAACTCTCAAGACTGAGATACGGACATTATTGCGACACGGGAATGCTTCCTTAACCGACCAAGGACGGCCCTAAGGCTTGCAAGGAGCCGGTCCCACACATCTTTATAATTTTGACCTAATTTGCTCAATTACTCATATTGGGTCCAAACTATTTCCAACCAACTTGGAATTTGCTCAATCGACCGTCAGCTGGTCCCACACCACCAAAAGCCAGTTCTATGCTCCCTTGGCCGGTCCCTCACTTCTCCATAATTAGGTTTTATCACCTAACGCTCAGACGAGCACTATTTTAATAAGTGATTAAACCAGCATTTAATCATCCTTTCACCAACCAGTCAACAAAGGACTTTGGTGCACGCTCACTCAAGCACTTGGGAGCTACATGGTCGTCCATCATCCCATGTAGATGGTCACTCCTTCACTCAGTGGCCTATTTTCAATAAATCATCCATTGATGAACAATTGATCAAAATTAGGGTTTCGAACAAATGCTCTGCAAATCATGATCTCGAGCAATTTCAAGCACTAATAAATCAATGTTGACCCAACAATCAACATCTGGATTAATTATATAATACTTGGTAGGCTACCAATATTTTAATATTTTATTGGGTCACGTTACTAGTAATTCATCGAATTAGCAATACTTGCTCAATTGCTCGAATATTGATCCAACTGTCAATATTCAGTAATTTATTGAATTGAGCAATACTTGCTCAATTGCTCGAATATTGGTCCAACTATCAATATTCAACAATTTATCGAATTTACAATATTTACTCAAACGAGCAATGTCAACATCATTCAAGAACTATACGTCTGACATGTTCAATCCATGAATTACTGAGCATTCGTCAATCATGCTCAATTCAACAAAACTTAGACTTACTGTCTAATCAAGTCAACGACTGACTAATCAAATACACGTCTTCTTTGCAGACTCCACGTTCGTGAGACATCAATCACGTCACATGGGGGATGTCAATTAGGGTTTTTGTCTGGCAGCCTACGGCACGTGTGTTCATCCACGATGAGAAATGTGAGTAAGTTATACAAGCGGTTTAAGGAGTTAGCAAAGTAGTGGGTGGACGATCAATCAAGTCTCCACACGACATGGAACTGATTTTACCATGATCTCCCACTTCTCCATTCTTCCACTCAAGAAACCGTCACACTTACTGGGATCAATGTGTTTACTATTCTGACAATATAAATAAGTTTGGGATCGATGACT
>JAJJMB010006998.1:2396721-2446211 GCA_023531105.1 Papaver atlanticum | reverse complement strand
CAATCCTTGATCATCATTGATCCCACAATTCTCAGCTTCCCTCCTACGTATCAACCCATCACCCTCTTTGTGAACGAATTGACTCTGGAACGACCATTGACTTGGTTTAGTCCGTAGTCCTACAGATTGATCTCTCGAACTCAAAGAACTCTCGTGCAGTGCATCAGTGTGAGGTTAAGCAGTTTTCTCGGTTTAGGAGTCTCATCCGAACGGTCGTCTCTTCACTTTCCTAAAAAACCAGCAAATCGTTTTGCCCCATCTACACTGTGTTATTTCTTTTTCGCATTGTATTTGTTTATATAATTGAAATATCATAGGTTGTGCATAGTTCAATCAATTTGATAATCCAACCTTTGGTTGTCGATATAAATTTATTAACACTTAAACATTGGTCTTTGGTACCGTTCAAGTTGTTTCTCATAATAATCAGGCTCACGGATTTTATCTGTTTGATTTGCTGATTACATTATGAAACATAGATACAACTCTTGGATATATTTCCATTGATTGGGTCTGACTGTATAGGTTATTCTCTTGGAATTATATTGGAGTTTTTTCATACAGATTTCCTAAACGAAATATTGGGTGAGGTTGTTAAACCCCCGTTTTTTCAATTGGTATCAGAGCAGGAAAACACGTCTAAGACCTTATAAGTCTGTGTTTGTAGCATTCTGTTTTTCTGTGGATAAAAAATTGTCTCAGTGTTGCGCGCACAAATGTCTTCCAAAGTTTTTGACTATGCCAAATGTCTTGGGCTTACCTCCAAGGATAATCCTTTGATGATTCTTCCGAATCCTGAGGGAAGAATTTTTTGCTATCAGATTTTGATAACATTACCTCTAATGTCACATTTAATTTTATGTCTGAAGCTGGAATGGAACTCACCATAACTAAAAAAAAAATCAATTGAGATTATTGATGTTCAAGGAGCTAATAAAAATTCTCTTGAAGAAAAACATGATCAGCTCATTGATGAGCTTGAGAAGTCTCTTGGTCGAGAACGGGAAATCTATAGCATCATTGAGTCCTTCTCTAACAATATCGAAAAACTTGTTCAAGAAACTACTCTACAGCGTGAAAAGATTAGTACTCTTGAGGATATTGTTAAAGAAGATTCAATTAGAGAAAAACGTTTGATCGAGACTCATTCATCAGATCTGGACAGCTTTCGTGTTGAAAAAGAGAAATTGGTTGCTTCCCTTCGTCTAACCCACGAACAGCGCAATTCCTTGAAAAAGGAAAACTATGTCTTAATGAGCAAATCTTCTTCTATGTCTTTATCTAATAGTCATAAGGGATTACAGTGCATGAAGAAAATTACTCCAAAGGAATTTTCTGCTAAGAAATGTTTACATAACTTGCAGTCTTCCAAAAGGGATATGAGTTTAGAATAGGTTCATTCCGATGTCTCTCCACGATCTTGTTCTTTCTGCGAGAAAAGAAACCATTATGATTCACATTGTTTTGCTAGAAAGAAACAGATTTCTGATCTTCAAAATCTACTTCTTTTTGCTGTTGACAGGGTGAATTTCCTGACGACATCCAAAATGGATTTCATTCCTGCAGAAAACCAGAATTCTCATGCACAAGGTTTCCAAAGTCACTCTTCTAGAAATCATTACAGGAATCGTGTCCCTATTAATGGTGCTAATATTTACACTACAAATGTACACATTCCAAGTGCTAATGGGAAGAAGTCTGGTAGACCTAGGTCTAGAAGATGAAATTTTCTCAATTCTGATTCTCTGGAACCAATCTCTAGAGGTCATAGACTTAATCCTCAGAAAAATTCGCATTGTATTTGTTTATATAATAGAAATATCACAGGTTGTGCGTAGTTCAATCAATTAAAGAATCCAACCTTTGGTTGTTGATTATATTGATTGACACTTGAACGTTGGTCTTTGGTACCATTCAATTTGTTTCACATAATAATCAGGATCACGGATTTCCATCTATTTGATTTGCTGATTACATTGTGAAACAGAGATACAACTCTTGGATATATTTTCATTGATTGAGTCTGACTGTCTGATTGATTCTCTTGGAATTATATTGGAGTTTGTCCATACAGATTGCTAAGCGAAATATTGGGGGTGGTTATTAGACCCCCTATAGATGGGGAAAAACGATTCGCGGGTTTTTTAGGGAATGGAGAGACGACCGTGTGAAGGAGGCTCCTTCAACCGAGAGAACTGCCTAACCTTAAACAAATGCACTGCACGGGAGTGCTTTGAGTTCGAGAGATCAATCTGTAGGACTCTATCCTAAACCAAGTCAATGGACGTTCCAGAGTCAATTCGGTCACAAAGAGGGAAGAAGGTTGATCTGTAGGAGGCAAGATGAGAATTATGTGAGATCAATGATGATCAAGGATTGTGAATGTGTTGTGGGTTTCTGCAAATTTTCTGTGAACTATTGAGTTCGAATAAGTTCTGGTCGATTGATGGAATTCTTGAGAGTGATTACTCGAAAATTTGTCTTGTTTCAATCATGAATTCAGAGACTTATTTATATTGTAAGAATATTAGATACATTGAACTCTAGTAAGTGTGACGGTTGCTCGAGTGAAAGAGTGGGAAAGTGGGAAAACGTGGTTTCACCAATTCCTCGTAGTGAGAGGGTTGGTTGATTGTCCACCCACTACTTTGCTAACTCCCTCAACCGATTGCACGACTTACTCACATTTTTCATCGTGGATGAACACACGTGCTGTAGGCCGCCAGACCAAAACTCTAACTAATATCCCCCATGTGACGTGATTGATGTCTCACGAACGTGGAGTCTGCGAAGCAGACGTGTATTTGATCAGTCAGTCAATCGTTGACTTGATTAGATAGTGGGTCTAAGTATTGCTCAGTCGAGCATGATTTCGGAATGCTCGTGAATTGAACATGTCAGCTGGGATGTGTAATTCTTAAATGGATGATGTTGATATTGCTCAATATTGTAAATTCGATGAATTGTTGAGTATTGAGTTTGAATCAATATTCGACGGTAAATTACTGAATATTGATAGTTAGATCAATATTCGAGCATTTGAGAGAGTATTGCTCATTCGATAAATTTATGAATATTGATAATTGGATCAATATTCGACCAACTGGGCAAGTATTTCTCATTCGATAAATTACTGAATATTGATAGTTGGATCATTATATTCGAGCAACTGAGCAAGTATTGCTCATTCGATGGATTACTGAATATTAATAGTTGGATCAATATTCGAGCAACTGAGCAAGTATTGCTCATTCAATGGATTACTGAATATTAATAGTTGGATCAATATTCGATCAACTGAGCAAGTATTGCTCTCTTGATAAATTATTGGTAGCGTGACCAAATAATTAAAATATTGGTAAGGACCGAATATTATTGTATAATTAATCCAGATGTTGATTGCTGGATCAACACAAAATTATTAGTGCTTGAACTTGCTCAGAATTATGATTTGAGGAGCGTTTGTTCGAAACCCTAATTTTTGATCAATTGTTCGTTAATTGACGAATTACTAAAAATAGGTCACTGAGTGAAGGAGCGACCGACCACATGGGATGATGGTCGACCATGTGGTGCCCAAGTGAGCCTGCACTATAGTTCTTTGTTGACCCGTTGGTGAAAGAACGATTAAACGTTGGTTTAATCATTTATTAGAATAGCGCTCATGTGAGCGTTAGGTAATTAAACCTACCTATGGAAAGATGAGGGACCGACCAAGAGAGCACCAGCTGACGGTCGATTGAAAGTGTTTTGACCCAATATGAGGAATTGATAGCAAATTAGGTCAAAATTATGAATATGTGTGGGACCGGTTTATTGCAAGCCTTAGGGCCGGCCTTGGTCGGTCAAGGAAGCATGCCCGTGTCACCATGGTGTCCGCGTCTCAGTCGTGAGAGTCTTGGTATTTTCTAACGAGCAATTGAGCAGTATTTTGGATTTTCAGAAGAGTTTGATCTTGACTGAAATTCTCAATTTTTTCTCGAATGAGCAAGTAGAACTTTGCTCATGTGACTGATATTTTGAGAATATTAAAATAATGATATTTTAATTTTTTATGTGAGAAGCCCAGTCAGTCGTGTGATCGTTCAACGTTTTGGCTTTTCCATGGTTTTAACAATATTTGAGAAAATATTGAAAAACTAGGGTTTTCGGTCAAACGATGAAGTTTAATGAGATATGGAAATAATAATATGAGAAAATAAGGAATTGTGAGGTGTGGGACCCGCCACGGCTAGGGCATGGACGGCCGGTTAGGTAGCCCGGTCCCGTGACACCTTTCCCTATTTGATTTGATAAAAGTATGGAAAACTAAGAGTTTCTGTCGAATGAGGGAGTTTGCTAAAATGAGGAGAGATGAGGGAATCCCTGTGAGATGAGGGAGGAAATAAATAAAAATAAAATAAAATAATGGAGAGGGGACCGGCCCCGGCGGCATGGCCGGCCGGCCGGTGGGCCCGGTCCCGTGCCTCTTGTTTATTTTTATTTAATATTATTTCTCCATGAGTCGTTCGTTTGTCCATACTTTGATCGTTCATTTGTGTGTTTGGGTGCTCGTTCGTGCCTTATTGTCGATTGCACTTGCACCATTTTCTCAGGACTTACTCGATGACGGTCAGACGCCCGATTGTGGAGTATCTATTACTAATTCATGAAATTCATCTGGGAATGATTCATGAAACAGAGTAATAAAATGAGTTGAGCATCCATTACTAATCCATGAAATCCATCCCGGGGATTCAGGGAACGGAGTAATGAGATAAATTGGTTATCTATTACTAATCCATGGAATCAGCCGGGGATAGCCATAGAACAGAGTAATAAGATAAAATAGATTATTTTCTAGGAATTAAGTCGGTGAATGTCACGGTAGAATTAATCTATTGTAGAATCGAGATATGAGATAGTTGAAGCATCATACTCGTTCTGAACGGTGCATAGTCAGGGAACAACGTGCAGCGTTGTTGACGTCCTGAAGGCGTTTAGCCCCTTCAACAAACAATTATGTAGGAGAGCCGCCTGAATCTATACACGGTCTCTCTACATAGTCAGGGAACAACGAGTGTCGCTGACGTCCTGAAGGCGTTAAGCCCTCTCAACAAACAATTATGTAGGAGGACCGCCCAATCGTTCTTATATGTAGAGGGGAGGTCTCTCTATGTTGTCAGGGAACAACGAGTATCGCCGACGTCCTGAAGGCGTTAAACCCTCTCAACAAACAATTATGTAGGAGGACCGCCTAATCGTTCTTCTACATAGAGGGCACGATAAAATGCGTAGCATCGAACGCTCAGCTAGTGGGAGGCCTTTCAAGAAACATATTCATCGTGGCTCTGAGAGGTACTCGATCAAAGTTCGTGAAACGGTTCACGGATCGTAAAACACGAATCGTCACATGCGTTCTTGAAGCCGCGTCAGAAACATGCAGTATCATGATTTTACGATTTTATCCCTTGTCGAAAATCCACCATCAACATTAAGTCCCCTGCTTAGTGGGGGACAGTCTTGTTCCGCAGTAAGCATTAGATGGTGATTTTTCGGCTAAACGAGATAAGCAATCGGACTTAGTCGTACAAAAGCATTTTCAGAATCCCCGATTTGCTCCAATGATGTCATGTATGAGCAAACCATAGGTAAGGACCCTGACAGTATGATAGAGTGTCGTCCCGCGGTCACGGAGAGACGAGGCACTGCTGATTTGGACGGTCAGACGTTTAGTTTTGGTCGGTTTAGCGTTTGCGGGCCAGGCCCAAAAGGAAAATCCATGTTTTATTAGGTTTTGGAAACAAAATTGATATAAAAGGGAAGAGACCCTAAAAAATCTTTATTTTATTTTTCCCTATGCTAACCGACCACCCTCTCTTCACCTCCCTCACGTCCGCGAGAAGCAGAGAAGCTGCCGGAGCTCCCGCTACTGGCGACTATTGACCCACCACCGGCCGAATTCCGGCGACTGCACCGACCAGGTGAATTTTTTGTTTTTGTTTTGTTCATCTATGAGTTGTTCAAAATAAAATTCCATGTATGCATGCATGCGTAGGTTTTATGGAAATTTATTTTAGCAAACAAACGTTAGTCCGTCCGTCGGTTTAGGGAACGAACGATAATCCCTAATTATGATAGGAACATGTATATATTTTTTCAAATAGACCTGTGTCCAGTGATAAAATTTTGCTTATGAATTTTCTTGAAAATCAAAATTTTATTTTCAAAGCATGAGTTTTCACACAAATATTTTTTGGGAACGTATGCAGATAAAGTAATAAATAATAATCCCAAGCATTAGAGAGATTTTTGAAATAGACCTGTGTCTAATAATAAAATTTTGTTTGTGAACTTTCATAGAAACAAAATTTATTTTGGAATATATGGACCTATGCAAGAAATTGAAAAAGACCCATTTGACAAACAAACGCTCGCTCGAGTGTAAAATATTTTTGTACATGAGTGGTTCACGTAAAAATATATTTTTTTTAAATTTACGTGAGTTGTTAACTCACGAAAAATAATAATTTAATTAATTTTTTTTATTTACGCGACCTATTCACGTTTGTTTTTATGCAAGACTCAAAATTCATGTAGGATCAAATTTTGATTTTCAGCAATCGTTAGAGGTAAACAACTTTCGATGAAATATTGTTTGTATGGATTTTGTGATTTAATAGTGTATGCACAAAAACCAATAAATGTTCCTCCCGTGGGAGTTGTTCACACGATGCAAGTTGTGCGAATCGTTCATATGATAAGAGTTTTGTGAATTGCTCACGGTTTTATGAAAATCATGTTATGATTTCAAATAATGAATTTTTATTCGTCTTTGCAGGTTTAAAGAGACGAACAAATTCTAGGGATTTTGCGTCATAATCACTACATCTAGTGAAACTATAAACAGGTAAGAGTTGAGAGTTACCTTTTTAACGCGTATTGTTGCCAGGCTGGTTTGACTCCGCATTTTTGGCAGCAGATAATGGCAGCTTCAGGTGATGACCATATTTATGACTCTTCCGGGAAATGTTTGAGAAACATCAAACCGCATATGAAGAATTCGGCAGATGCTCGTGTGGATATTGATCAACCTTTTAGAGAGGCTAGAAATCTGATACGTGGTATGTCTCTTGCTCATCTGAAAGACATTCGTGAGGGAATGGACGATTTCCTGACTTATGTGGACGCGGAAGATAAACGGAAACATAAGGAGCAGAAAAGAAAAGTTGAAGATGAAAAGCTTGCAGTTTATCAACGGAAAAGACAACGAGCCCAACAAGCGAGACTGGCAGCTGAAGATGAGATTCAACCACGCCCTGATGGTGTAGCTTCTAACTCAGATGCTGAAGAAGTCGAATCTTCCTGGAAGCCCTCTGAACGCAAAATTAAGCCCTATCCTCCAGGTATAAGGGCTGAGCGATTGTCCAAGGCTGACTTTCGAGCTGAATGCAAAGAAGATGATTACTTATACGCAATGTGTGGTGACCCTGAAGACCAATTGGAAGAAGTCCCCAGTGAGGGTTCTGATGAAGATTCTGAAGGAGAACTTGGAGAAGATGACGGTGAATCCGATGACGAATCTGATGACTCTGATGATTAGTCTTACTCGCAATCTTTCTGAATTGGATGTTTTATTTCTCGTCGAAGTAGATATTATTCTGATTATTTGAGTAATTTTGACTAAAGGGACATTGCATTTAGGAATTGCTTTTCGAATAATAATCCCTTATTATATCTTCTACTTGATTGCTCTCATGCTTTGAACGAGATGGACCAATGTCCATGTGTGAAAGTTAATCACGGAAATACGATTGCATAAGCAAATTGAGGAAACACGTGATTTGCACAGATGATCGATTCGTAGTCAAAGTATTGACCATACCTGGTTGAACCGTCAGTCCCCAGTATTGTCACTCTTCTTCCATATCACCAACACAATCTAGTTTGAGATTTAAAGTTTCAGTAGAAATCGCAACTGATTTGACCATCCGTAGAAGATAAGTATCCACTGTCTTGTGTTTTGACTTTCAAAACTTAGGGTTTTCTATTTATATAGCACATCTCCTTCCACTTTTGTATATTATCAGAAGAAATTTTTGATCACGATCATACCTCTCACCATCATGTCTGGTACCTGCGCTTCTTCTCGAAATGAATCCCTTGCAAAACATGGGGTTGGGACGTCCATCTCGGTAAGTAGTATGATTTCCTCTTATTTTCATGTAGTCAGAACGTTTAACCAAAGAAAGTGATTTATTATAGGGCAATTAGGGGAATCGACTTTCTTCTTCCTGTTATAGTTTAAGGCCTAAGCGGACTGTTAAGGCTCCCGCTAGTTATAAGTTTGCTCGTGTTGAAGCTGGAACATCCGTGAGTTCCTGACTGAAAGTTTCCTCCAATCAAGCACTTATCCAATTTTACTGAAACTGAATATTTCGTCATCGCAGGTTGATGTTCATGTTGTTGTCGAGGCTAGGAAGAGAAAGAATGGAAAGTCTATGGTTGCATCTGATGGTGATGGCGAAAACCGTGCTGACCAAAACTCAAACAACTCTGTAGATGCTGATTCCAGGGTTTTTGTTCATGGGTACCCAGCAGCTGGACTCCCATTCGATACTCCCATGGTTAATGCTTGCCCAGACAATCAACTAGTCGGTGGTTTCATCGTCCCCAAGTGTTATGCATCCCTTTACACCAAGATATGGAAGAGGTATGGACACATTGCCACTACTGAAGTATGGAGGGGTTTTCTGCCAACTTTATTGACCACAGTTGCTGGATTACTGCCCATCGTTGATGAGATGAACAAGATAAACCTGCGAGATGTCAAAAACGAAGAGTTGCACAGATGGGATGATATGATCTCGAACTGTGAGGTCTTGCGGTTTAATATAAGCTTGCTTCATCGTCGACTCGAGATTATCAAGATTGATAGAGCGACTGCTGCTACAAATATGATTTCATAAAAGAGGAAAAAGCACTTGCTGGGTCGAGAAAGCTGTCCAGGATTTAAGAGTGAAGAATGGAAACTTTCAAAAGAGGCTTGACATGGCCTTCAGTAAGAACTATTTGTTGTTGGATGGTTTGCTCTGAGTGAGCGTTTGAGGGAGATTTTTTTTTTTTGTAGGATTGAGACATGTTTTTTAATAAAGTAGATGATTGGAAGAATTTTGTGAGATTCATGAAAATTTTGAATTTTTAACGAATGAGCATATTGCATACTCTTTGGAGGAATAGAAATTACATTTTGAAATTTAGCACGTAATTTTTTACTGATCGTTCAAGCATAATATGCCTTGAGCCACTTGCCATTGATGATGTTTCCTTCCACTCCTCCATTAACAGATAAGATTTTGTAATATCCGATGGATACTGCCTTGATGATTACATAAGGCCCTTCCCATTTCGGAGAGAACTTGGGAGTGGACATGTCTTGTTGAATATGCTTTGCTGTTTTCAAAACCAAATCTCCTACTTGAAATGTTCGAGGTCTTACCATTTTGTTGTATTCCTTGGAAATCCTTTGTTTGTAAGTTTCCACATATTTTTCTACTTTGGCCCTTCTGGAATCGAGCATGTCCAATTTAGCAATTCTTGAATTAGATACTTCAGCTTTATCCCACTGCACTCCACTGGCCGTTGTGATTCTTGCAGAGGGAATTTTGATCTCAGCTGGGAGAATAGCATCAGCGCCATAGACGAGAGAATACGGTGAAGTCCCAATTGAACTTCTTGGTGCGGTGCGGTAGGCCCATAAAGCCATGGGTAATTCTTCATGCCACGTTCGTGGATTGTCATGAAATGTTCGACTAAGAATTCGGATCAAGGTTTTGTTGGTGCTCTCCGCTTGTCTGTTTCCTTGGGGATAGTATGGTGTGGAGAAAATCTATTTGATTCCATATTCCTCGAGCAATTCTGCAACATGTTTGTTGGCGAAAGGAGTTCCATTATCCTTGATGAAGGCTGCAATCGTGACTCCAGTGGTGCTTCGAAGAGGAATAGCTTCAACCCATTTGGTGAAATACTCAGTTGCTGTGATGATGTATTCATGCTGCTTCGAAGACGCTCAATTGATTTTTCCGATGATATCCAGTCCCCAACTGTAGAAAGGCCATGGACTGCTCACGGAATGTAATAGAAGACAGGGAGTGTAAAATAGGTTACCATGAACTTGGCATTGATGACATCTTCGAACATAGGCATCCGCATCGTCTTCCATGGTCGGCCAATAATATTTCTCATGAATTTGGAGAAATAATTTCTTGTTTCCTTAGTGTTCACCTTCGTGCATCTCTTTCAAGATCGTGGGAATTTCATGTATGGCCAAGCATCTCAGAAGGTTCCCACCAAAGCTTTTGTGATACAAAATTCCTTCCAGGTTGACAAACCGTTTGGCCTTCTGGGTGAGTTTGATCGCCGCTTTATTTTATGATAGTATATCATTCTCATGAAAATATTTTATGTAAGGTTCTCTCCAATCTCCAGTGTGGTGGATTGTTAGAACTTCCAGATGATGAGGTGGTGTCTGAGAATTGGGACAGGACCCTTGCAACATTCTCGACTGAGCCTCCATGGAAGGCCAATAGTACCCGAGTCTTTGAAGTCTTCTGTAAAGTGTGACCACTAGGGTTTGTCCGCATATTTCCTCATGTACGCGTTTGAGTTGCTCGCTCTCTTCCTCGTCTCCAAGGAATCGTGACAAGGATCCGTCAGGATTGCGATAATACAATGCTCCATGTAGCAGGAAAAAGTTATTCAACTCCTTGAGACTGATTTTCCCTTCTGTAAGAGAACTGCTCAATTCATGAATGATGGGTGCCCGCCAGTCGCTTGCTTGAGCATCTTCAACTTGAGTAAGCCAGGTAGATGATACAGAACGTCTTTGCACAGTGATGGATTTCTCTGACCCTTCAAACTGCAGTTTGGACGCAAGAGTCGCTAGATAGTCAGCATGTCTGTTGTTGGTACGGCCAGTATGAACAATTGTTGCATCAGAGAAATGAGTTAATAGTCTTTTTCTTCGGCCCTGAATGGAGCGAGTGTTACTTATTGAGAGAGTACATGCCATTCATTTGATTGACCAGCAACTTTGAGTTTCCTCTTATCTCCAGGTGCATTGCTTCTGCTTGTTTGGCTAAGGAAAACCCTAGGAGGAAAACTTCACATTCTGTCGAATTGTTGGTGCAGTGGAAATCCATCTTGAAGGAATGTGAGAAGACTTCACCGGACGGAGATACTAGCACAACGCATGCTCCACCAGTATCATTGCTTGGAGTGGCGGATCCATAAAATATAATAGCCATGTTTACTCTTGGATGATTGAGAACTCTGGAAACTCACTGGGCACTTCTTCATGCATCATTGTGATGTCTTCTCCAGGGAAAGAAGAAAGTAAGTATGCAACTGCTTGTCCCTTGATTGCTTTAGGCGGGACACATGCTATGTCAAACTCTAACATCTGAAGTAGCCATTTTGTCGGTCTTTCAATAAGTGCAGGTTTCGACAGTAAGAATTTTATGGGATCGGCTTTGGCCACCAACATAACTCTGTTTGATAGTAGATAATGCCTGAACTTATGGATTGTGTGAACCAATGCTAGACACTCTCTTTCGGCTTTTTGGTATCGGAGTTGAGCATCCCTCATCATACGACTGAAGTAATAGATTGGACGTTTGATGCCTTCTTCATCTTCTTGAGCGAGAAGTGCTCCGATAGCGACGTTACTGGAAGCTGTGTAAGTATTAGTGGCCTTACTTGCACCGGAGATTTCATGACAGCAGGTGATAGTAGTATTTGCTGTATCTTCTAGAATGCTTCCTGTTGAACGGTCGTCCATGTAAAACTTGCTCATTTCTTCAGTAAAGGAGTGAACGAAGCAATGAGTTGAGCCAACCCGAGAATGAAACGCCGAATATAATTTACCTTTACTATAAAAATCTTGAGCTCTTTCACAGTGCGTGGAGGAGGCATGGTAGTAATAGCTTTTCTCTTGTCTGGATCGACCTTGATTCCTTCGGCAGTGACCAGGAATCCTAGAAACTTTCCGGAAGAAACACCAAAAGCACACTTCAGAGGATTCATCTTTAACTTATATTCTCTACATCTTTCGAAAACTTGTCTCAGAACTTCCAGGTGGGATGCTCTGATTTTCGATATCACCACCACATTATCGACATAGTCTTCCACTTGCTTGTGCATCATGGCGTGGAATATCACAGTCATGGCTCGTTGATAAGTGGCTCCCGCATTCTTCAGGACGAAAGGCATCACCGTGTAATGAAAGTTTCCAATGGGAGTTCGAAACGCGGTCTTGTTAGCATCATGTTCGTACATCTTGATTTGGTTGTATCCGTTGTAACCATCCATGAATGAGAACATGTCGTGACCACTGGTTTCATCTACAAGCATATCAATGTTGGGCAAGGGAAACTCGTCCTTCGGGAAACATTTGTTCAGGTTCCTGAAGTCCACACAACATCGGATTTGACCATTTTTCTTTTTGACTGGGACAATGTTCGCCAGCCATGTTGGATGTTGAATAGGTCTGATGAACCCTGCTGTTAGTAGCTTCTAGATCTCGAATTTGATTTGTTCCTCGATATCATGTCTGAACTGCCTAGGCGGTTGCATGACAGGTTTGGAGCCGAGAGTAATGTGCAGATGATGAGTGACCAATTTGTCATCTAGACCGGGCATCTCTTCGTACGTCCAGGCGAAGATATCTTGATACTCTTTCAACAGACCTATCAATCCTTCTCGTTCCTCTGATGAGAGAGAAGAACTGATTAAAATAGGCCTCGGGTTTTCATCTGTTCCGATGTTGATAGTCTCAAGATTATCAGTGGTGGAATCCGTGCCATCTTGCAGCTGTCGTTGTGCATCTTGAATTTCTTAACCAGGCGATTGCTCGCTCTGGCATGATTCTTCAAGGCGGGGAGACTTTTCATCGACCTCCCCTGCTAATTGCTAATCTTTTCGACGGAGATAAATGACTCTCCCTTCCGCATCATAACTAGTAATAAAGTTGGATTTTCTACGAGTCGTGCCTTTATTCTGATAACGCTTGAGCGGTGTGGCAGATGGTTTGACTGATTTAGCATCAGACGATGGTTTGTTAGTTCTCTCAATAGATTTCCAACTTGGGAGTGGAGTACCGTAGATCTTGCTTGGAGGTTCGGGGATGCTCTTTGGTGATTCCAGGAACTCAGCATCACAAACCGGAGCATAAGGAGACATTGAAGCTGCAATGCGGACAATTTTTTTGTTGAGCAAAGCTTTCATACATTAATGGTATGTCGAAGGAACAACCTTATTGTCATGGAGCCATGGTCATCCGAGTATCATGTGATAATCAGGGTCTTTCTTGATCACATGAAACTTGACAGTGGATTGAATCGGCCCTACTTTCAAATCCACATAGACGTACCCGTATGTGTGACTCTGGCTTCCTTCAAAACCCCTCATTAATATGGCATGATGAACAATCTTTCTTTGTGGAACTTTGGCCTCCTTGAGAGTCTTCATAGTGATGAGATTTATAGAAGCGCCTGTATCGATGAGAACTCTCCTGAATTCAGAATCCTTGATAAAAGCAGTTACAAACAGGGCTCGGTTATGTCTTTCTTCCGCCATTCGGTCCTCCTCAGTGAAGGTGATGTTGTTGATCGAATGTTCAAATACCATGGACACTTGTTCAACTACTGGAGATGATAGAACTATTCGCGCATCAGATGATATTTGGTTGAGTGCAGCGAACGTGTTCTTACGTTGATCTCTAGAGAAGTGCAGGAGTTCACATAGATTCTCAATTAAATGTGTGACTTCCTGATCCACCGGCTTCTCATAAATAGTGAAACTGTTAGCTTGGGGATGATCATCAGTTGAGCGATCAGCCGTTAGTGTCGAAATTCCTTGAGCAGGGGCGCCATTCAAACCTGATGTCAACCTGATGAGGAAATTTGGTATGTTGTTTAACGTCTCTTTCATCAGGTCCATGTTCCTTATATGAATCTCCTGTACCCGTGCCAGCTCGATCAAGGTCAGGATTTCTGCGTCGACTGTGCCATCGGATAGAATGTTGGAAGGAGGAACATTTCAATTCAAAAGATTCTGATTGGAATTCGGAGTAGTTGAGTTAGACCTAAGAACAACCATCTTGGTGAACTGAGATTTCAACTGAGAGATTAATCTCCCATTGTGGTCGCCAATCTGTAGATGGGGAAAAACGATTCGCTGGTTTTTTACGGAATGGAGAGACGACTGTGTGACGGAGGCTCCTTCAACCGAGCGAACTGCCTAACCTCAAACAGATACACTGCACGGGAGTGCTTTGAGTTCAAGAGATTGATCTGTAGGACTCCGGCCTAAACCAAGTCAATGGCCATTCCAGAGTCAATTCGGTCACAAAGAGGGAAAAGGGTTGATCTGTAGGAGGGAAGCTGAGAATTGTGTGAGATCAATGATGATCAAGGATTTTGAATGTGTTGTGGGTTTCTACAAGTTTTCTGTGAACTTTTGAGTTCGAATAAGTTATGGACGATTGATAGAATTCTTGAGAGTGATTACTCGAAAAATTGTCTTGTTTCAATCATGGATTCAGAGACTTATTTATATTTCCATAATAGTAGACACATTGATCTCAAGTAAGTGTGACGGTTTCTCTAGTGAAATAGTGGGAAAGTTTGAAATCGTGGTTTCACCAGTTCCTCGTACGTGAGAGGGTTGGTTGATTGTCCACCCACTACTTTGCTAACTCCCTCAACCGATTGCACGACTTACTCACATTTTTCATCGTGGATGAACACACGTGTTGTAGGCCGCCATACCAAAACCCTAATTCATATCCCCCATGTGACGTGATTGATGTCTCGCGAACGTGAATTCTGTGAAGCAGACGTGTATTTGATTAGTCAGTCAGTCGTTGACTTGATTAGACAGTGGGTCTAAGTATTGCTCAGTCGAGCATGATTTCTGAATGCTCATGAATTAAACATGTCTGCCGGGACGTGTAATTCTTAAATGAATGATGTTAATATTGCTCAATATTGTAAATTCGATGAATTGTTGAGTATTGAGTTTGAATCAATATTCGACGGTAAATTACTGAACACTGATAGTTAGATCAATATTCGAGCATTTGAGCGAGTATTGCTCATTCGATAAATTTCTGAATGTTGATAATTGGATCAATATTCGAGCAACTGAGCAAGTATTGCTCATTCGATGAATTACTGAATATTGATAGTTGGATCAATATTCGAGCAACTGAGCAAGTATTGCTCATTCGATGGATTACTGAATATTAATAGTTGGATCAATATTCGATAACCTGAGCAAGTATTGCTCATTCGATGGATTACTGAATATTAATAGTTTGATCAATATTCGAGCAACTGAGCAAGTATTGCTCTCTTGATAAATTATTGGTAGCGTGACCAAATGATTAAAATATTGGTAAGGACCGAATATTATTGTATAATTAATCCAGATGTTGATTGCTGGATCAACACAAAATTATTAGTGCTTGAACTTGCTCAGAATATTGATTTGTGGAGCGTTTGTTCGAAACCCTAATTTTTGATCAATTGTTCGTTAATTGACGAATTACTGAAAATAGGTCACTGAGTGAAGGAGGGACCGACCACATGGGATGATGGTCAACCATGTGGTGCCCAAGTTCCAAAGTGAGCGTGCACCAGAGTTATTTTTTGACCCGTTGGTGAAAGAACGATCAAACGCTTGTTTAATCATTTATTAGAATAACGCTCATTTGAGCTTTAGGTAATAAAACCAAGCTATGGAAAGATGAGGGACCGACCAAGAGAGCACCAGCTGATGGTCGATTGAGCGAGTCCCAGTCGATTGAAAGAGTTTTGACCCAATATGAGCAATTGATAGTAAATTAGGCCAAAATTATGAATATGTGTGGGACCGGCTTATTACAAGCCTTAGGGCCAGCCTTGGTCGGTCAAGTCAGCATGCCCGTGTCACCATGGTGTCCGCGTCTCAGTCGTGAGAGTCTTGGTATTTTCTGACGAGCGATTGAGCAGTATTTTGGATTTTCGGAAGAGTTTGATCTTGACTGAAATTCTAAATTTTTTATCGAATAAGCAAGTGGAACTTTTCTCATGTGACTGATATTTTGAGAATATTAAAATAATGATATTTTAATTTTTAACGTGATAAGCCCAGTCGGTCGTATGATCGTTCAACTTTTTGGCTTTTCCATGGTTTGAGCAATATTTGAGAAAATATTGAAAAACTAGGGTTTTCGGTCAAACGATGGAGTTCCATGAGATATGGAAATATTAATATGAGAAAATAAGGAATTGTGAGGTGTGGGACTGGCCACGGCTAGGGCATGTCCGGCCGGCTAGGTAGCCTGGTCCCGTGACACCTTTCCCTATTTTGTTTGATAAAATAAACTAAGAATTTCTGTCAAATGAGGGAGTTTGCTCAAATAAGGAAATCTCTGTTATATGAGGGAAACCCTGTGAGATGAGGGAGGAAATAAATAAAAAATAAAATAAAATAATGGAGAGGGGACCGGCCCAGGCGGCATGGCCGGCCGGCCAGTGGGCCCGGTCCCGCGCCTCTTGTTTATTTTTATTTAATATTATTTCTCCATGAGTCGTTCGTTTGTCCATACTTTGATCGTTCGTTTGTGTGTTTGGGTGCTCGTTCGTGCCTTATTGTCGATTGCACTTGCACCATTTTCTCAGGACTTACTCGATGACGGTCAGACGCCTGATTGTGGAGTATTTATTACTAATTCATGAAATTCAGCTGGGAATGATTTATGAAACAGGGTAATAAAATGAGTTGAGCATCCATTACTAATCCATGAAATCCATCCCGGGGATTCAGGGAACGGAGTAATGAGATAAATTGGTTATCTATTACTAATCCATGGAATCAGCCGGGGATAGCCATAGAACAGAGTAATAAGATAAAATAGATTATTTTCTAGGAATTAAGTCGGTGAATGTAACGGTAAAATTAATCTATTGTAGAATCGAGATATGAGATAGTTGAAGCATCATACTCGTTCTGAAAGGTGCATAGTCAGGGAACAACGTGCAGCGCTGTTGACGTCCTGAAGGCGTTTAGCCCCCTCAACAAACAATTATGTAGGAGAGACGCCTGAATCTATACACGGTCTCTCTATATAGTCAGGGAACAACGAGTGTCGCCGACATCCTGAAGGCGTTAATCCCTCTCAACAAACAATTATGTAGGAGGACCGCCCAATCGTTCTTATATGTAGAGGGGAGGTCTCTCTATGTTGTCAGGGAACAACGAGTATCGCCGACGTCCTGAAGGCGTTAAACCCTCTCAACAAACAATTATGTAGGAGGACCGCCTAATCGTTCTTCTACATAGAGGGCACGATAAAATGCGTAGCATCGAACGCTCAGCTAGTAGGAGGCCTTTCAAGAAACATATTCATCATGGCTCTGAGAGGTACTCGATCAGAGATCGTGAAACGGTTCACGGATTGTAAAACACGAATCGTCACATGCGTTCCTGAAGCCGGGTCAGAAACATGCAGTATCATGATTTTACGATTTTAGCCTTTGTCGAAAATCCACCATCAACACCCCCGTTTTTTCAATTGGTATCAGAGCCGGCAAACACGCTAAAGACCTCATAAGTCTGTGTTTGAAGCGATCTGATTATTATGGACGGGTCTATCTCTAATAATGTACCAATTTAGAAATTAACAGATGATTCTGAAAGCTTGGGCTCACCTGAGAGAACTGTCACATCTAAGTCAATATCTAAACATTCTCTTGATGTAGAAACTGTTGATTGGGAAACATGACTAGAAGGACAGTTGGATGAACTTTCTGATGAAGGTGATTCAGATATTGATAGAGATGTTGATGAGGAATTCTTAGAGTATGTTAAGCTATTAAATTCGTTGGAAAAGAAGAAGTTGAAAACTTCTCATGTCACACATCTTCTGACTCCTCTCTGTCGAGAAAACAAGAAATTGAAAAGGTGTTACGAAGGTTTTTATGTTTCGAATCGCTCTTGCGAATCGATCCTCAAAGATTCCGAGGAAAACCTAAGTAGAAAGTCACTTGAATGTGATAATGTTTATAAAAAATACTTCTTGTTGGAAGAGAAACTTGCAGAATCTGAAGCATGGATTAACTCCCAGCAAGCAAGTTTTGATGACAAAGAAAGCGCTTATCTTGCTCGAAAAAAACGCCTTGAGGCTGATTTAGCTGTTGCTCTTGATAAAATCAAGATGTTGGAAGATGACATGAAAAAGTTCAACACTAGTACAAACAAATTAACCACTATGCTAGGAGCAAGTAAAAATCATCGTGATACACGAGGATTGGGCTATAAGGGAATAAATGCTCCAAGTATTAGCAAAGAGGTAAAATTTGTCAAGGATAGTGATTCTTCTCAACAAAAGGTTTTCACTGATGGAAAAAGTGAAATACCTTCACCGGAAGTTAAGGTTCGAAAGAGCAAATTATATCAACTCTAAAGTCAGCACACACGGATCAAGGTAAGAACATTCCTTATGTTTTCCGCTATTGCGGAAATAAAGGTCACCTGGAAAGGAGATGTCATTTCTGTATAAGGAATGAGAAACTTCATGATGTTCTTGTTTGGGCATCACAAGAAGTTGTGAAACCAAGATCATATGTTAAGACTAATACCCTTAACGTTACAGCTTGTAACTGTCCAACCTTTAGGCAAAGGAATCAGTGCTGTGATAAACCTAGATTTGCCTATAAACGTCATACGAATCCTTTTCACAATCGTAATGGTTATCAAAAGGATAACTTCGTAAAGAAGAAGACAAGATCCGATGCTCCCAATTGGAGAAAGACTAACATGCAAAAGAATAGTCAATCCAATTATCTTTCGAGAAATCTAGAAGACAGTAATGGGAATAAGGTTCATATTGTTCCTAAACGCACTCAAAAGTGGGTACCAAAGAAAGCCTATGATACTTTGAGTGTGAAAAGGAATGATCTCCAAAAAAAATCCATGACTGTGGAGAAGGTAGTATCCATGATGTTGGAACTTACAAAGTTGTTTGGAAAGATGGGTTTGGATGTGAAAGGTTCTAAAAGCGATCTCTTCCATGATTGTGTTGTAAGTGCATCCTCACCAAGGAATGACCTGTTATGTACACGGTGAGGGAAGCATGAGAATTAGGGCGCACAAATTATGTTTGGTAAGGCTATAGAATTCGATTGGATTCATCTAAAAAGGTATGTCTATAAACTTGAGAAAGATTTGTGCTTTTATTTATTTTCTTAGAGTACTTATAATGATCCACGTACCTTTCTTATCATTTTTTTCTACCTAACTTGATCTGTGTTTAAGGTTCTTAAATGTTTAGGTTTGAAAATAGTAGTTCGGGATGTTTGGACTTCATGGTACACATACCAGGTATGCATACCATCATTTAAAATCAAAATCCAGGGATTTTATTACGCAAACCCATTTGCATACTGCTCCTGGTCACGAAAATTCGTTTGCAAACCCGTATGCATACTGGCCTGTAAACGTCGATATTCGGTAAATTTGTTTTGGCCGTAACTTCTTCGTACGAACTCGGAATGACCTCATTCTTTTTGAATTATCTTACTCTTTGAATTCTATTCAAAATGGAGATGAGAATTCTTGAATTTGGATGAGTTAAGATTGGTCTTTGTCCTGTCTCTTGTTTTTGAGTGTTTTACTCCATTTCGTCTCACTTGTTCCACTTCTCTTGGACTTGGGTACTTGGATTCTTGGAGTACTACTCATCTAAGCTCATTTGTAACTTTTACAAGAATGTTGTTGGTGAATCAAAAAGAAGGAAGTTCAAGAATGGGCAGTAATACGCATTACTATGTGATTCTTGAATGTTCACAATCATCTTTTGTGAACTATGGTGCATGGTCGTTAATGACTTCGTATGTTCTTCTTTGTTAAGAAAATATTTTTATACGCATTTGGTAGCTATTATTGGTGTAAATCCGTGCGAAAAAGATTGATTCTACCTTTTAAGAGCAAAGTTTGATTTTGCAGTATTGACCTTTATTGGTTTTATATATTGCAAAAAATTGTTATGGGATATGTGTGTTTACTTCCATGAACTATGATTGTCCCATATATGTAAAAAGTTAAGTCTTTCATATGTAATTATACAAATATTGATAAAAGATTGAATGGACTTTTGACAAACAAAAGTTAAGCCTATTATGTCATTATGCAAATATTGATGGAGGATAGGATGAACTTTTTTTTACAAAGATTAAGTCAAATGTATGTCTCTATGCAAATAGTGATGAAAGATAGAATGAATCTTTACATATTCCGCAGAATTGGTCTTCCCTGATCCACATCTTTGTGTAAATATTGTGCGGCTCCGTAAGTTCTCTTATGTGAGCATTTCCGATTAAATTAATCATGGGTTCTCTTGTGGTTAATTTAATTAAGTAATTTGGATACAAATTCATGTTTCATAAGATTTGTTAATGTCCAAAGAAATCATTCGTTTCGTGTGAAAGTAAGGTCGCTCTTGTTGTTCTTTCGGGAATGACATTATATGGGGGAGAGTTCTTAATTGAACTTGTGCTTAATTGCCAAATCTTTGTGGGGAGTGCGGCTGTGGAATATTGTAGGAGTTTTCTTGTATCTTTATAAACTCCTTGATTAATACACTAAGTTTCGACTATGTGAAATCATCGAAACAAGTTGATATGTTGTTCTCTTTTGGTTATGAAATATCTCTATGAAAATTTTATGAGTATCCCACTAGTTTTCATACCTTTGCCAATTTATATTGACAAAAAGGGGGAGAATTAATGTGTAGTTCACACTACAAATACATATGGTTTACGGATCATTATGTAAGGGGGGGTGGTTTTCATTGTGAGATGAAGTATTGACTAAGGGGGAGTGATACATATCACCATAGTATTGTTGTCAAAGTTGTGATACAATTGGACTTTGATGCTGTGTAATAATACTATGACACTGTATAACAATGATTGAGAGCAAGTGTTTTCTCATTGTTATTGCTACGGATCTTCAACAACTATGATGCTGAGTTAAACACATTGGGAATCATTGGAGTACTTGGAAGTGACGAAAATTTCGAGTAATGTTGAAGAACCAAGGAGATCAAGCATTTGGATGAGAAGCTACAAAGTTTATTTATTTTGTAATCCATATGTATTGATAGTTTTGTCACTAAAATTGACAAAGGGGAGATTGTTAGAGCACTGCTCGGTCAAACTGGAAAGCGTTGCTATCTCAATTGAAGATGAAGAAGATGAAGAGCTTGTGTAGTTGAGCATTACGGCGTTCATCAATTGAAGATGAAGAACTACTAAGGAGAGCTTGTGGAACTTCATCAACAAAAGGTATGTGGAGACTAAAACTCATCTATCACTTGGAAAGTCTATTTCTACTCTATCTCCTATATTGAGACAAAAGTCGTATTACTATTTAGTATTCGATTATACACATTTGATATTTCGAGCTGAGTTTAACTCGCTTACATATTTCTCAAAATATGTGTTGGTAAGCTTTCGCTTCAACCAAGTTCATCTTATATTCTTGACGAAAGTCAAAAGATGATCATGTGAAAATCGTCGAGTAACATCTTACATGGTTTGTGTGATACAATCATTTGGTGTAGACTTGGAATGTTTCGTAATGATTATTTCAAACGTTCGAGCCTTTCTCTCCACGCCGATCATCACATAATTGCATTCTTCTTCATTCCAGGTATTGCTCCATATGTCTCATGTAGTTTGATTTTTGATTGATTTTTTTATGTCGATTGTTGAGATAATCATGATGCCTCTTCGCAGTATATGATGGGAACTGCCGTTGATGATTATTCTTCAACTTCTCCAAAGAAGAGTTTTGAAGTCGACAAACCCAGGGCTAACACATTCGAGGAGGTGATGGCCAAAATAGATTCTCCATTTCGCGAAGCTGGTCGTGCTATACAGGGTATGTCTCTTATGTACTTATGCGTCGTTTTATGTACTTATGCGTCGTTCGAGAGCGTGTTCAAGCTTTTCTGGCTTAAGTTAGTATGGAGGAGAAATGGAGACGTGATGAAGCGTCTTAGCATGATGAAGCGTCTCATCCCCCGAGTGCCAGGGCTGAAAGATTCGCGGCTCGATTGAAGCGGCGGAGGGTTGAGCATAAGCAATCTCCAGGTGGGAATAAGTATGATTACCCTATTCTTAATGGGATCATAATTCTCGACTCTGATGTGGACGAACCGGAGCATCCTCAAAAGACTGTTGGGGCAGATGCCGTGCAGCTTCCGAGGAAGAGGTTGAAGTAGCTTATGTAGAGGACATCGAAGCGACTGCTGGAGGGAACGCTTAAGTGGATGCTGGGGAGAACATGGAAGCATCATCTGGAGAAGATGTTGAAGCAACTCTCAAGGAAGATGTTGAAGCGTCTCCTGGAAGGAACATTGAAGCATCTGCTGAGAGAGGCATTGAAGCGGCATCTAAAGGAGAAGTCGAGGCGGCTTCTGGAGAGGATGTGGGGGCGCCTTATGAAAAAGATGTTGAAACAACCTCCAACAACGGCTCCGGTGAAGGCGTTGTTGATCCCGCTGATAATTAGATTTCCCACTTGTTACTTTCTTTCGTAGAAGATTATCTTTTCGTAGCTTAGCTTTGCAGATGTTTTCGATATTTCAGTGGTTTTTTGTTTATGTGACTGGAGCCAGGGCTTCATCGGATAATAATCTTTCATTCATGTTTCTTTAACAACCTTATGTTTCCAATTGGGTGAATGAATGAAATCTCTTGACTGAGAAATCCAAATCTTCGGAAAAATCTCATAACATCTTGGAATTTTAGTCGCCACATCCTTCGATAGAGTTACGGTAGAATGAGTTCTTCCCATTAATGGGGCCGATGGGGAGGCGACACACATAAGTTATGATGTATTTTCCTTTTATGTGACTGGATACCGCTTCCATAATGATATTTATTATGTGTAACCCTAATAAAAATAGCTTGAAGTAGGGAATGTAATGGTGAAAGAGGATTCGACTACAAACTTGTAACTCCCATTTGGTATTACCCTTGTATATCACATGCGTTGTGCTTCCGTGAACAAGAAATCCAAGAGTCCTATTTGTTAGGTGTGGAGGCTCTTCCTCCAATTAATAGCTCGTGTGACGTGATTGAACGCGTCTGAAGAAGTGGTTGCAATCCAGGAGTACCACGCGCTAGCTTGCTGCTTCCTGGTTCCGTGAAGGGATTTTTCAAAATCCGAATAATTACTGGTGGAGAAACTTCTTTCCTGGGTCTAAGCACACGATGATTGGGAGGTTGTTTCACTGTTGAAGCAGGCTGCATTTCAGGATGCTTGCCCAACACCGTGTACTGGCTGCTTGACGATTTCCTTTGGTCGCCTTATCCTTCTTTTTCTTCATGTATTCCCTTCTTTGGTATTTTTGAAAGATACGAGGTGCCTCTTTCGTTTTTTTTTGTTTTTTTTGGGTTTAGGTTTACTTGAGATGACTCAGGAGTAAGGATTTTAAAAGAAATGATGCTTTGATTAACTGATAAATTGAAACCCTAATCATGAATGCAAACAGTGTAATCATTTTGGAGGAATTACAAATATTGCATGAAAGGGAAATTACTAAAGGAGATACTAAAAGGAATCTTGTAGGAGAGGGCGGCGCGACATCTTAGGTATTGAAGGGTTTGGGCCAGCGGGAGTATATTACTACGCCTTATAGCTTGTCAGTATTGATGAGCTTGCAGTAACCTCCCAAAATGATTTATTCCACTAGGTATGGCTCGTCTTTCCCTTATGTGGAATCGGACGAAGCAGGCTGAGCCGCAACTCTTACCACCATATCTCCAACTTGGAATGAATTTGGGCGTTGTGCCTTTATTTTCCCAGATTCCTCATCTCTAACTGTGACATCTTCTAAACTCTTGATAAAATACTTGAAAGGACCAGCATTTCATTCACATCTCCTAGTAACGGCTGGGTTGATAATCGGATCGAGTCCCCAGGTTTTGATGGGATGAGAAGTGATTGGTTGCAGAAAAGGTTGTTCAATAAGACTTACTTGGGTTCGGAATCTTCGAATGTACATCGATGGGCTCTCTCAAGGTAGTTGTGTCACATTGGCAAGTTGTTGATACAGCAACAAATGATCTTCGGGGTTGGACGGCTTGTTGGAAATCCTTTCAGGTATAGACACTGGCAAAGGACACACTCCTAGCCTTGCTTTGTTGTCGTGCACCCATGAACGGCCCAGAATCATATCATAGTTCGGGTATTCTTTAACAATATGAAACTTGCCGCGTGTTAGAGAATCTCCTACCTTGATTTCGAGATTAATGTACCCGTAAGCATCCTTCGATTTTCCTTCTGCGCTTTTAATCACAGTTGGGCAGTGAACAGCTTCCTCCTTTGAAATCTTCGTAGCTCTCAGAGTCTTGACAGTGACAATATTGAAATCAGATCCTGCATCAATCAGTATGCTGTCAAACTTGACATCTTTTAAGTGAGCGGTGGTTAGGAGTCCCCAGTTAAATTTGTTAGTCGCGCTTCCCAGGAAAGATTGGGGTTTGGGAGTGACTTCCCTGACTGGAAACAGACGCTCGCCTGATATGACACGGTTGAGGGCTCCAAACATGTCTTAACGTTGTGCCTTGGATAAATACAAAATTTCACATAAATGCCCCATCATAGACTTCACATTTTTGTGGACGGAGTCCCCAGAAATCATGTAGCTCCTGACAAGAAGAGGGTCCCTGTGAACTCCTTCATTTCCTAATTGAAGTTCTCCTGCATCCATCTTCTCTTTGAAAGCTTCAATTTGTTGCAGTCACTGGTTGGGTGGTTGACAAACCTATGGTAACGACAATATTTGGGATGTTCCATCTCTTCTTCAGTTGGCAGACGTCGGAGAGGAGGTAGCTTGATGGCGTCATCTTGAATCCATGCTTCCAGGAGTTCAATGACTTCATCCATTGGAAATGGGAAATCTGGAGCAGCATCTCCAGTTCCTTGTTGTTACACAGGCGTCTTAGCCGCAACTTTCCGGGATGGAGTTGTCTGCGCTGGTGTTGCACGCTTGGGTTGTTGTTCCGCTGCTGGAGCTTTCCTCTTCCCTCCTCCACCTACTACGCTTACAGAAGTACCAGTGTTATATTGCTTGTTGATGAGGAGCCTATTTCCTCAAGTTTCGCGTGCATCTTCACCCCTGGCCGGTCTGGTTCTTTCTAACAGCGCTGATGCAGTCGTAGCCGACCGCTTAGCAGCTTCATGGAGTTCAGAGAACGTCTGGAAACGCAGGTTTTCCAGCAAAGCACGATAAATGGGAACCATACCGTTAATGCATGACTCCACCAACTGTTGCTCGGTCACATTTGGGTCGTGACAATCCAATGCTTGAATTTTGAATCTCTTGACATAATCATTTGGATGTTCATTGTTTCGTTGAAACATTCTCCCTAAGTCTGAGAAAGTGATTTTCTCATACACGAAGAAATACTTCTTGTAGAAAGCGGTGACCATCTCGCACCAGTTGGATATGCTGTTTGGTGCGATATTGTTTTACCAGGTATACGCTCTTCCGGTGAGCGACTTTGAAAATTCATTCAGGCGGAGGACATGATTGTATTCGTGTTCTCCTAAGGATTCCATAAAACGAGAGATGTGTTCACGAGCGTTACCAGTGCCATCATAGAGGGAAAACTGAGGAGAGGAGTATCCCCTCGGGAGAGGAACTCTTTGCACATCAGGAGGGTATGGAGGTTTGCGCTGGTGCATGTCTACAAAGTTTTCTTTGCCTCGATTTTGGAGGAGATGCTCCAGGTCCTCACGTGTGATGAAGTTGGACGGCTGATTCCTTTCCCGTGAGCGTTCAGGAGCAACACGAACTTCCTCATCTATGAAGGCACGCCCTATTGAAGTGCTTGCGCTAGGAGTGTTAAAAGTACTCCTCATTGGCTCCATGGATTGACGCGGTTCTTGTGGTAGTCGCTCTGTAAGCGTCTTGAGGAAAGTGAGTACGTCTTTCTGAGTTGTAGCCATGTCCATCTGAGCCTTAGCTAGAACTTCTTGTCTTTCCATCAAATCGACAATGGTGATAGGGGGTTAGCTTTGGAGGTGTCATGCTTGAAGAAATATTAGGAGTAGCAGCGGCTCTGGCTCTGGTAATAAGAGGCATTACACCAGAGGGGATTCTTCCGGCATTACTGGTGTTGGTGTTGGTGTTAGAGGATGTAACACCATGCGATGTGTTGACTGTGCTGGCAGGCGGTACATTGGTGTTAATAGCAGGGATATTGGCGCCAGAAATGTTATCACTGCCCGTAGCATCAGGGTTGGTAACTGACCTAGACCTAAGATCTACCATCTTGAGAAAATTGAAATGAAATTGAAAATTGATCTTGCAACCGAGAGAATAATCTCCAACTGTGGTCGCCAGTTGTTTTGGGGTAAAAACTGATTCTGCTGTTTTTGGTAAATTTGGGTGTGTTGATGAGAAACAAATTCAAACCCTAAACAAATATACTGCACAGGAGTACTTTTAAGTTCCAGAGATCAATCTGTAAGACTCTGGCCTAAACCAAGAAATGGTCGTTCCAGATTCAATTCGGTCACAAAGTGAATGAGAAGGGTTGATCTTAGGGAGGGAAGCGAATAAGGTGTTTGAGATCAGAATGTTGAATTATGAAGGTGTGGTTGTTTTATGACTTGTATCAGAATGTGGAACTGGCTTGCAGAACGTAAGCTATCAGTTCTTGGTATTTTCTGGATACCTGTGTTGATAACACTTGTCCGTTATCGAAATAGGTTGAAACCCTATTTATACAAGTCATGTTCGAGCACCCCTTGATCTCTTAGGAAGTGGAGGTGATTAAGAAGTGGAGAAGTGGGGTTGTGTAAAAAGTGGTGATCACCACGTTTCCATTACAAGAGAAAACTGGTCACACTTTCACCCACCACTCTCATTGCTGTTAATCGTCCGTTCTTTCCTAACACGTTCTCGTAATGGGCGCGTTGAACGCCGCACGTTGTAAACCGCCAGACCAATACCCCAGTGAGCATCCCCCAGTTTGTGAAATAAATATTTATGAAGCATCGTTTATAATTGATACGTATAAAAGCATTGTTGTTTTAAAGATCGTCTGAGTTAGTCGCAGATCTTAATGTCTTAAAAGGAGCATGACCAACCATTTTCAGGGAGTTGATAGGAGCCACACGCGCATCCCAGGAGTTGGCCTTGAACTAAAAAACCACCATAAACAGATACTCTAGTTAGACATAGTATTAAGGAATACAATACGAGGTTTATTGCTTAACCATTAAACTTTGTATATAAGACATCGACATGATCATATGAATGCTATTGTGATTATATATGTGTGTGAGTGAAGATTTCATCCTAGGAAACAATGTTTTACATTCGTTTAAAGGAAGTAAGTTCATAAACTTGTTTTGTGAATCGAAAGGTAAATCGCTAGGCTTATTGGTATTGTTATTAATTGCAAATCTATTTTGAATTACCAATATGTGTGTTTAGTATAACCGCTCATAAACTTGTTTATGTATCTTGGTAAAACTATTAACAAGGCCTGACTTATGTATTGGTATGACTTTTATTAGTGAAACCGATCTTAAGTAATCACTCAAGATGGTATGATCGATGCCTTGTAAATAACAACTTTTATCTAGCCATTGGGGAACCGATCCTAGTAAGAGGTGAAACAAATTTACAAGAGGGGAATCGATCCTTGTAAGAGGTGCAACACGTTTTTAGTAGATGGGGGAACCGATCCTATGAACATGTGCAACAAGTTTGTAGTTTTGGGGGAACCGATCCTATGGACATGTGCACCAAATACAGGTAGTTACCATAAGTATGTGGGGAACCGATCCTAGAACCTAGTCAACCGACTTTTGGTAACTAGCGTGACTATGCACAGTACTCACATGGAGGTAGAACCGAACTTGTTTTGGTAGAACCGTGAAACCCATGATTGGTGATTTGATAGGATAATATATCACATAGTTCTTGGAAGTCAGATGAACCAATTCTAAACTTGTTTGGAAGTGTGGCAAATCGTTTCCAAGATTGTAAGTATGAAAAAGGAATTGCAAAGTAAAGATGACGACATACTTTGAACATGTGCAGTAACTCTTATCATTAATTGTTCAAAGATATTCCTTAATAGCTAAAGGAGAATCCCAGGATCGAAATAAATTGAGAATCTTTTAATTAAGGTTTCTTAGTTTTTATATGCTATCTAATTTCCAGCAATTAAATGCATATCTTTAGAAAATAATAATTAGTAATGTGCATTTACTGATTATAGATTTTTCTATTTGGATTTCGGTCAATATTTGGACAGTGCATTTCCAGGAGTTATGAAAACTGATTTTGTGTTTATTGCATATCTTTGAGAATATTCGGTTTTGGAAATTCCTTGGTTTCCAAACTTCCTTGGCTATAAATATTGAAGTTTGAATTTCTAGCAAACTAATCCTTAGAGCCGGCAAAACTACCTCAGTTTTGTTGTTACTGGTGGAGCCGCCTATCGGAGAGGAAAGTACCCTAATTAGGAGAAATCTCTTATGGCCGCTCGGTTTAAAGACTTCTTTGGGATTGATAAGCTCTATTAGTACCTTTGGTGGGAAACAAGATAATTGCAGCTTATTTTAGTTTTCGATTGATTTGATTGATTAACGGTTATTGAACTTTGATTGCACCTAGTTTGTTTATGCGGAGAATCTTCTCTTCTGATAAAAGATTCACTCAAACTAGATCGAAGTTTCGACGGGGATCTTTAGACTGTTTGTAGATCTAAATACGTCTTGTGATAATCCAACGTTAACAGACTCCGTTCTGTGTGTGATTGATCACAAGAGATTCAAGTTGATTGTGTGCAGGTGCTGATTGAAGATCAAAGAAGATTTGAAAACAAGAAGAATTTTTGGGTTCATAATCTTTGGTGTGCACAATACTTGTTTCGGCTGGAAAGGGATCCAACTATAATCGGTTTATCTTTGTGATAGATTGGATTGATTAGTTGAGTAGATCGGCATCAATACACTTCTTTGTGATTAATAGTATTGATTGCATAGTCTAACAATTACTTCGGTAGTTATTGAGAGTTTGATCTAAGGACCCGACAAAGGAGTTTATTGGTTAAACGGAATAGCCTTTGTCAAACTTATATCACGTTGTTTGAAAAGAGTTGTTACCGAACAGATTTGTTGTTCCTTTACTGTTTGGAATACGAACCAAAGGATTTGTTCCAAGTGCGTGACTTACTGCAAGTTGGAGGCGCAGGGATACTGAGGAAACTAGGTGAACTATAGGTTTAGTTGCTTGGTCTCAACTATACGAAGTTGGTTTGATTTTGTATAGTGGCTTAAATTTGAGAGTATTCAATTCTGGACTAGGTCCCGGGGTTTTTATGCATTTGTGGTTTCCTCGTTAACAAAATCTTGCTGTGTCATTTACTTTTATTTTCCGAAATTATAATTGTGTTTATTATAATTTAAAGTAAATCGCACAAACGTTAATTCATATTTTACTTGATAGACAATCCCTAGAGTTTGGTTAAGTCCGAACCTATTATCAAGTAAACATACTTCGTTGTTGTATTGTCTCGATCTCGTATCCATAGACGATCACATGAAGTGTGGACCGATTAGTTGTATTATCTCGACTCAGTCCATAGACAATCACTTTCGGAAAAGGACTTATAGGTGGAAAAGTTTTAGATTGAGGTATATTTTGGAACCCTCGTCTTTTCAATTGGTATCAGAGCAAGCAAAAACGAAAAGATCTAACAATCTGTGTTTGGTGTGATCCAACCTATAAGAAATGAATTCGAGTTCTCATGAATCGACTTCGATTAACGTACCACCAAGATTTGACAGATAAAACTATCTATGGTGGAAATTTCTATGAGATCTTTTCTTCAATCACGAGACTTTAATACATGGTTATTAGTCGTCGATGGTTATGATCGCCCGAAAGTAGCAAATTCGGAAACTGAGTTTAAACGCTTAGTAGATTACTCAACTGAAGAAAAGGCTTTTGCTAAGAAGAATTCAGATGGTTTGAATGCTATTGTACATGTTGCAAGTCGTGATCTACAACATCATGTATCAACATGCCTAACTTCGAAAGAAGCTTGGGATAATCTTCAGAACTTATTCGAAGGAAACACTTCAGAGAAAGAAGCTATACTTCAAACTCTATTATCCGACTGGGAAAACCTTCGAATGGATGACAACGACACTTTTGAAAAGTTTTACCTCAAACTCTCTGAGATAATCAATGCTTCTTTCTCTCTTGGAAAGACTATTTCTGAAAAGGACATAGTATGCAAAATTCTCAGATCGTTGCCATCTAGATACGAATCTAAGAAGCATACAATTATTGAAGCTAATGATCTTTCCGTGTTATCAAGAAGTTCCCTTGTTGGAAAACTAAAGATATTCGATTAGGAGTATTTGTCTAAACAAAAGGACAATCTAGCCTATAATGCTAGTAAAAAAATTCCGACTCAATATCTGGAAAACTCCAAAAATCAGGAAGATCAAAGTGCTGAAGATGAAGAAGAAATAAATCATCATCTATCTCTTATTACTCAACAACTCAAAAAATTGTTGAGACATCGGAAAAGAGAATCCCCTGTGTCAAAGGGAAAACACACCTCTACACATAGTAGTAAAGACACTTGGGACGATGATGACAATATTCCTCAATGCTACAAATGTAGAGGATTTGGTAATATTTCTTCGGATTGCCCAACCAAGGATAATCAATGGAAAAGAAATGCATATACTGCAACACTTGATTATTCCCTCGACGAGGATAATCAAGATATATTGTGGACAATATTGCAACCATTGCAGAAGTCTCTAACTCTGAAACATCTTCAACAATAGATACACAAGAAGAGGATACACCTTCGATTTTCAAAGGAACGCTTCCATATAAAGATAACAGAACTCAGGTTCTTGAATCTAACATAAATGGAATAATATCATCGCTTGATCAACTCAAACGAAGTTTTCTTAATGATAAAGAAAAATTCAACAAGCGATTAGAGAAAATCGAAGTCTCTCAATGTTCCGAAAAGGTTCAAGTATCTAAACTCATTCTAAAGATTAAACATTGTCGAGATGAGATAAGGAAGTTAAAAGATGAAAATCAGAAACTGAGAGACGATCTCAACTACTTCAGAAAACCGTCACCCGATATCGATATATCGAAAGGCAAGGATACAAGGTCAAACAAATTTGTGAAACCCAAATCCTGCAACCAAAAGACTTCTGGCGTTTGTTTTCAATGCAAACAAAAAGGGCATTATCAACGACAATGTCCTGATATTAAAAGGGGAAGAGTCTACAAACCCAAAAATCCAAGATCTAAGTCTAGATCAAAATCACTCCTAAGAAAGTGAATATGATTGTCGAACATCAAGATCTTACTTCAAGATTGAGAGTTGAACCTAAAAGTTCAAACACAAGTGCTTCTCAATTTCTTATGAATGTTGAAACCTTCAAAGGAATAAAATTCAACAACCGAAATATGAAAACCTAATCGGCTATCATAAATCCTTACTTGTACTTCAAAACACACAGTAAGGATACAATTGTAAATATTTGAATAAAAATATTTCTAAATGGGTTTTCGGTTAAGAAATTAATTGAATAATATTCTCAAAATTTTTGAAAAAAATTTATTGAACTTATAAGAGGAAAGACCTCTTACTTCATTTTATAGAGTTTTGACAAAATGTCTTCCTCTGGCTGCAACTCTCGCAAGACTGAAAAAGTCTGGACCATTATGTTTCCTAACAAGAAACTTCGTCTCGAATCCTCCGATGGTTATTCGGATTCATCTCCAGAACTTCATCAAGATGTTCCTAATGAAGAGATTTCATCTCTCAATGACAATCTTCTCAAGAATCTGTCATTAAAACTAGTTCTAATCCTATGTGAAGTAAGGAATATGGTAAAAGATCTGCGAAAGGAAGTAAAGGAAGTCAATGACAATGTTGTTAGTCTTGAATCAAGACTAGTAATCATAGAAGATGATTGGTATCCTGTGAAATCATCAGATCCTGCTTCAACCTTGAAGGATTAAATCAAGAGAAAAATAGACTTCAGTTTTTGATTTCTTTCAATAATTGTAAAGTCTATTATGAATAAAACTATCTTAATTATGAATAAAATTATTATTTTATAATTTCTCTTGTGATAGTTTTCGGTTACATACCCTGTGCTTGAATGCTTTATTTTAATTCTATGTATGTTTATGGGATGTTTGATTTTGGTTTTATTACCTTGATATTCGATCTCATAATGTGTGAACCCTTATGGTTTTGGTGACTTTTTGATTTAGCAAGATTAAGTTCTAGCCCATGTTGGTAGGCTTTATCAAAGGATCATGAGGGGTTCCTGTAGAAACAATATGTGAAAAAGTCACAATATGTTGAATCTTTTGGTTTAGCATAAAAGCATATGTGTTTCGAGGTTTCAACTTTTGCATCGGATAGTTAAAACCGGTTTTAAACCTTTCTCTGGTAAAGGTTGCTCTTTGTTGTTGTTCTTTTGTTTTGGCGGGAGGATGACAACTTTAATGGGGGAGAGTTATAAGTGAACTTGCACTTAATGACATATCTTAAGGGGAGAAGAGGATGCGGAATTTGAGGTAACAATCTTGTTAGTTAATTGTTTTCCTGTTTAAGAAAAGCATGATTTTATTTCATATATTTATTGCTTTTGTTTAACAAAATTTTCGGTACAATTGATGTTTATTCCATTATTTGTGTATGGATGTTTGATTGTGATTCAATTGTTTCCGGTTAAGAAAAACTATTGTTATCTTTCGTTATTGTTTGATATCAATTGTATAGGCTTACAAAATTTCGGTGCAATAATGTCTATGTTTGTTTCAATTGCTTCCGGTTAAGATAAAGGATTATGCAAGCTGATTTATTTGGTTTGTATGGATTGTTTATGGCTTAACAAAAAGGTTTTGGGATAATTTGTTTAGTCCAAGTGATTTCCGGATAAGAGAAACTAAGTTTTTAGGATCTTAGTTAGACTTATCAAACGTGGAGGTTTCGGTTATTCAAGTCTAACCGAATGCCTTAACCAGAATTACTAGTTAACTAACCTAGTATTTTTTTTGTTTAAAAGTGAAAGTTCTAAGTTATTGATGAGAATAATTAGAGCCTGAAGAGAAAAATAAAGTTAATTTTGATCTTTATTTTGATCTTATCGAATAAGCGATTGTATTTGTACAATCGGTTTAGCAAATGAACTAAGGTGATTAGTTGATTTATGAAGTGCTAAACTATTAGGGAAAATTTCTTCGGGCAATTGTTTCCTAAATAACATGTTAAAACCAAATTACTTGTAGTTTCGGTTTTAATATTGGTTATATAAAATGGTATGCAAAACCCTCGTGCTCAACTCTTATAGGTTTGCAAATTCTCTTTGTGAGATTTGTAAGATCCTTTCGGTTTGTCCTTTATTTTTTCGTTTCTTTATCATTTTGTGACAAAAAGGGGGAGAAATATATGGAGTAAACAAGTGATATTGACTTGTTGTGAGTTGGTATCACTAAGGGAAAGGACATTTATGCTAAAATGTTTATTCTAATTAAAAGAGTGAAAGCATAGACTAAGGGGGAGTCACATATCATATGATACGTAGTTATGAGGAACTACATAAAAATAACAAAGACGTGCGGATTAAAAATCTACCTATCTTACCTTTAGGGGGAGTATTATCTTTGTTATTATAATGTCAGCAGCGGCATTTAAGGATTGAATTTAATGCATGTTTTGTGTTGTTGAACTTGGAATCAAGCGTATGTGTATAATGAATTTTTGTAATTTGTTTATCCATATGATGTAAGAGTTTTGTCACTAAAATTGACAAAGGGGGAGATTGTTAGAGCATAGCTCGGTTGAACCCACCAAGCGTTGGTATGTCAAGTTTGGTTGTCATATTTTAGTGAATCAAAACTCATTTAAAGAGTCGCTTGATTATATACTAGAGTAAACTTCGTATAGGTTAGCTTGAAAGTGTTAGGATATGAAACTTACAAGTATTACATGAAGTCTTGAAGAATGTGAAGAAGTATGGAGCTACAACGACAACATCATCATTCCTCTTGAGGTTAGTAATATTTGACTTGATCTGTTTCATTCCCTAACGTATCTTTCAAGTCGTGCGTATTGAAAACATAACTGTGAAGCTGTGTATGATACTCTAGTTAGACATAGTATTAAGGAATACAATACGAGGTTTATTGATTACCCATTAAACTTTGTATATAAGACATCGACTTGATCATATGAATGCTATTGTGATTATGTATGGGTGTGAGTAAAGATTTCATCCTAGGAAACAATGTTTTACATTCGTTTAAAGGAAGTAAGTTCATAAACTTGTTTTGTGAATCGAAAGGGAAATCACTAGGCTTATTGGTATTGTTATTCATTGAAAATCTATTTTGAATTACCAATATGTGTGTTTAGTATAACCGCTCATAAACTTGTTTATGTATCTTGGTAAAACTATTCACAAGGCCTAACTTATGTATTGGTATGACTTTTATTAGTGAAACCGATCTTAAGTAATCACTCAAGATGGTATGATCGATGCCTTGTAAATAGCAACTTTTATCTAGCCATTGGGGTACCGATCCTAGTAAGAGGTGCAACACGTTTTTAGTAGATGGGGGAACCGATCCTATGAACATGTAACAAGTTTGTAGTTTTGGGGGAACCGATCCTATGGACATGTGCACCAAATACAGGTAGTTACCATAAGTATGTGGGGAACCGATCCTAGTACCTAGTCAACCGAGTTTTGGTAACTAGCGTGACTATGCACAGTACTCACATGGAGGTAGAACCGAACTTGTTTTGGTAGAACCGTGAAACCCATGATTGGTGATTTGATAGGATAATCAATCACATAGTTCTTGGAAGTCAGATGCACCAATTCTAAACTTGTTTGGAAGTGTGGCAAATCATTTCCAAGATTGTAAGTATGAAAAAGGACTTGCAAAGTAAAAATGTCGACATACTTTGAACATGTGCAGTAACTTTTATCATTAATTGTTCAAAGATATTCCTTAATAGCTAAAGGATAATCCCAGGATCGAAATAAATATAGAATCTTTTAATTAAGGTTTCTTAGTTTTTATATGCTATTTAATTTCCAGCAATTAAATGCATATCTTTAGAAAATAATAGTAATGTGCATTTACTGATTATAGATTTTTCTATTGGGATTTCGGTCAATATTTGGACAGTGCATTTCCAGGAGTTATGAAAACTGATTTTGTGTTTATTGCATATCTTTTAGAATATTCGGTTTTGGAAATTCCTTGGTGTCCAAACTTCCTTGTCTATAAATATTGAAGTTTGCATTTCTAGCAAACTAATCCTCAGAGCCAGCAAAACTATCTCAGTTGTGTTGTTACTGTTGGAGCCGCCTATCGGAGAGGAAAGTACCCTAATTAGGAGAAATCTCTTACGGCCGCTCGGTTTAAAGACTTCTTTGGGATATAGAAGCTCTATTAGTACCGTTGGTAGGAAACTAGATAATTGCAGTTTATTTTAGTTTTCGATTGATTTGATTGACTAACGGTTGTTGAACTTTGATTGCACCTAGTTTGTTTATGCTTGAGAATCTTCTCTTCTGATATAAGATTCACTCAAACTAGATCGAAGTTTCGACGGGGATATTTAGACTGTTTGTAGATCTAAAGACGTCTTGTGATAATCTGACGTTAACAAACTCCGTTCTGTGTGTGATTGATCACAAGAGATTCAAGTAGATTGTGTACAGGTGCTGATTGAAGATCAAAGAAGATTTGAAAACAAGAAGAATTTTTGGGTTCATAATCTTTGGTGTGCACAATACTTGTTTCGGTTGGAAAGGGATCCAACTATAATCGGTTTATCTTTGTGATAGATTGGATTGATTAGTTGAGTAGATCGGCATCAATACACTTCTTTGTGATTAATAGTATTGATTGCATAGTCTAATAATTACTTCGGTAGCTGTTGAGAGTTTGATCTAAGGACCCGACAAAGGAGTTTATTGGTTAAACGGAAGAGCCTTTGTCAAACTCATATCACGTTGTTTGAAAAGAGTTGTTACCGAACAGATTTGTTGTTCCTTTACTGTTTGGAATATGAACCAAAGGAATTGTTCTAAGTGCGTGACTTACTGCAAGTTGGAGGCGCATGGATACTAAGGAAACTAGGTGAACTATAGGTTTAGTTGCTTGGTCTAAACTATACAAAGTTGGTTTGATTTTGTATAGCGGCCTAATTTTGAGAGTATTCAATTCTGGACTAGGTCTCGGTGTTTTTATGCATTTGCGGTTTCCTCGTTAACAAAATCTTGCCGTGTCATTTACTTTTATTTTATACAATTATAATTGTGTTTATTATAATTTAAAGTAAATCGCACAAACGTTAATTCATATTTTACTTGATAGACAATACCTAGAGTTTGGTTAAGTCCGAACCTATTATCAAGTAAACATACTTCGTTGTTGTATTGTCTCGATCTCGTATCCATAGACGATCACACGAAGTGTTAACCGATTAGTTGTATTGTCTCGACTCATTCCATAGACAATCACTTTCGGAAAAGGACTTATAAGTGTAAAAGTTTTAGATTGAGGTATATTTTGGAACCCTCGTCTTTTCAGGTGAGATCAGCTAAGGGAATTAAGTGCGTAGAATTCTGCTGGGGTTCAGAGACGTAAGGAGCGCAACTGTACCTTGATCAGTGTGAGATTGATTAGGGCTCAACTACATTCTTGTCCGAAGTTCATTGGTAGTAGGCTAGTGTATGTAGCAGCTTAATACAGTGTGGTGTTCAAATCTGGACTAGGTCCCGGAGTTTACGCACTTGCGGTTTCCTCGTTAATAAAATTTCTGGTGTATGTGTTATTTCTTTTCCGCATTATATTTTGTTATATAATATAAATATCACAGGTTGTGCGTAGTTCAATCAATTAGAGAATCCAACCTTTGGTTGTTGATTATATTGATTGACACTTGAACATTGATCTTTGGTACCGTTCAAGTTGTTTCACATAATAATCAGGCTAACGGATTTCCATTTGTTTGATTTGCTGATTACATTGTGAAACAGAGATACAACTATTGGATATATTTCCATTGATTGAGTCCAACTGTCTAGTTGATTCTCTTGGAATTATATTGGAGTTTGTCCATACAGATTGCTAAGAGAAATATTGGGTGTGGTTGTTAGACCCCCGCTTTTTCATATTGTTATAGCTACGGATCTTCAACAACTATGATGATGAGTTTAACACATTCAGAATCACTGGAGTACTTGGAAGTGACGAAGATTTCGAGTAATGTTGAAGAACCAAGGAAATCAAGCATTTGGATGAGAAGCTGCAAAGTTTATTTATTTTGTAATCCATGTGTATTGATAGTTTTGTCACTAAAATTAACAAAGGGGGAGATTGTTAGAGCACTGCTTGGTCGAACTCGCAAGCGTTGCTATCTCAAGCTTGTTTGTCAAGTTTAGTTGCCAAAACTATAAGTCTTGATTTCTAGTCTACTTATAGCTAAGTCTCATATTAGGATATAAAGTGTAATTGAGCTTTAGACTTCACGACATTCATCGATTAAAGATGAAGAACTACTAAGGGGAGCTTGTGGAACTTCATCAACAAAAGGTATGTGGAGACTTGAGCTCATCTATCACTCAAAAGTCTATCTGCTATATCTCCTATTTGAGACAAAAGTCGTATAGCTGTATAGACTTCGATTATACACATTTGATATTTCGAGCTGAGTTTAACCCGCTTACATATTTCTCGAAATATGTGTTGGTAAGATTTTTCTTTAACCAAGTTCATCTTATATTCTTTACGAAATTCAAAAGATGATCATGTGAAAATCGCCTGGTAACATCTTACATGATTTGTGTGAGACAGTCATTTGATGTAGACTAGGAATGTTTCGTATTGATCTATCGATCACTTGAAAATTGCTTTGAAGCAAATAGTTTGTGTGAGACAGCTATTGTCGTCTTCTAAAAATGTTTCAATGATTGAAATGGGAGTTTAGAACAATTAACCATGATTGGATATAGCACAGTATGAGTACTTGAATGCTAACTATTGCAAGTTATTCCAAGTCCAGGAACCATAGTATGCATACCCGTATGCGTACTGGTTGGTTAGCTTAAAGTCCGAGAACTTAGTATGCATACCCGTATGCGTACCGGCGTAAGTTCAAGTCCGGGAATTCAACTGAATTTTGTGGTATGCGTACCCGTTCGCATACTAGCAAACCCAAACTAAGTCCGGCCACTAAGGTATGCATACCTGTTTGCATACTTGAGTAGGTTATGTTCTAAAATCGGTTTGTTCATGAACTAATACATTTATAAATTAAGGAATGCAATCTTTTTCAAACCGTGGCTATAATGTTCATGAATTGATTCGAGTTAATCAAAATCGATTTTGCTTCAATTGTGTCTTGTATACTTCTATGAGAATATAAACAACTGAACAACTCTATAACTAGTTTCATTTGAGTCATTTGAACTAGTTGTGTTAAGATGAACAAGGTTGATATGAAAGTGTTCATATGGCTAACTTATGTTAACTATTGTTGAGCTAACAAGGTGTACACGTTTAGGTACGGTTACCCATATCTAAATGAAGTCACTTTTCATTTGTGTGCAACAAGCTAAGTTCGATCTAACGGTTGAAAGATATTAGATTGAGTCTAATAAGGTTTTCATCTAACGGTGAATATTGAATGCTTTGTTACCAAGGTAACATTGATTGCAAACCCTGATTTGAAAACTATATAAGAGAGAACTCTAGCAACTGGGAAACCTAATCCCCACACCTCCTGTATGATACCAGTTGCGACTAGAGTCGATTCTCCTTTTACCTAGGTGTTTTGTGGTAAAAACTGATTCTGTTGTTTTAGGTAAGTTTGGGTGTGTTGATGAGAAACGAATTCAAACCCTGAACAAATGTACTGCACGGGAGTAATTTTAGGTTCGAGAGATCAATCTGTAAGACTCTGGCCTAAACCAAGAAATGGTCGTTCCAGATTCAATTAAGTCACAAAGTGAAGGAGAAGTGTTGATCTTAGGGAGGGAAGCAAAGAAGGTGTTGAGATCAGAATATTGAATTATGAAGGTGTGGCTGTTTTATGACTTGTATCAGAATGTGGAACTGGCTTGTAGAATGTAAGCTATCAGTTTTTGGTGTTTTCTGAATACTTGTGTTTATAACCCCCTTATCTTTGAAATAGGTTGAAAACCTATTTATACAAGTCATGATTGAGCGCACCCTGATCTCGTAGGAAGTGGAGACAGTTAAGTAGTGGAGAAGTGGGTTTGTGCAAAAGTGGTGACTATCACGTTTCCATTATGAGGGAAGACTGGTCAGCCTTACACCCACTACTCTCTTACTGCTATTAATCGTCTGCCATTTCCTGACACTTTCTCGTAATAGGCGCGTTGCACGCCGCACGCTGCTCGCTGTAAACCACCAGACCAATACCCCAGTGAGCATCCTCCAGTTTGTGACATGTTTGATGTCTCGAGTAAGTGGGTCAAGTCGTGAGACTTGCCGCTTAAAGCAGCACATAGTGCTTTTTAGGTCAAATAATAAAATTGTTTGTGGAATCAATATTTATAAAACATCGTTTATAATCGATGCATATAAAGCATCACTTTTAAACAAGCAGCTCAAAATAATCAATGTTCAGGAAGCATCGTTGTTTTAGAGCTCGTCCAAATTAGTCGCGGAGCTTAATGTCTTAAAAGTAGCATGACCGACCATTTTCAGGGATCTGGTAGGGGCTATGCGCGCATGCCATAGGTGGGCCAGTCGGTCCCTATAGGAGAGTGGCGGTTGGTAGCCCTTCTATCATCCTATCGGTCGGCCCAGGTTAGATCTGGACCGGTTAAATCGGCTAGCCAAGCTGAGTGGCTGACATAATTTGCGGCAGTTAATGGCTGTCGTTGAATTATTAAAATTATATGTAAGCAGCACGACTTGCCACCTTTGGGCGATCGTTTGGGAGCCATATGGGCAAGCCATGGCTTGGCCGATCGCTCCTCATGGAAGAGGGGTGGCCGGTGACCACGGCGTCACCCTGTTAGCCTCCTGAAATTAAATTTAGGCCGTCCAATTAGGCTAGCGAAGTCGGAAGGCCGAGATGATTTGCGACAGTTGTATACTACCGTTGATTCAATTCTAAGGTTTGAAGCCGTGCGGGCCAACCTACCTTGGGCTAATCGATTTGAGGCACTTGCCGCTGATTTGAGCAAGTCGATCGGTCAGATATAAAGGTGGGTTGCTAGCGAGCATGCTGGCACCCTATTGGCCGCCTAAGATTAGATCTAAGCCAATCGATTTGGCTAGCGAAGATGGACAGCCGTGATCGTTTTGCGACAGTAGCACGCTGCCGCTGACACGAATTAGGGTTTTCAAAAACGCACGATCACCCTATTTTGAGCGATCGGTTTGTTATGCTCTTGGGATGTCGTGGATAGTCCAGCTGGCTAGGGATGAAGACGAGTCGCTAGTGAACACGCCTACACCACATTGATCGGGCGAAAGAAGATCTAAACCATCCAACTAGGTTGGCTAAGTTGGGTGGATGTAATGAGTTTGAGACCGTCGTGGTCAGTCACAGCTCGTTGAATTTCTTTTCAACAGCGCGACCATCCTAACTTTGGCCAACAATCAGGGATGTTGCTGGCGGGCTAAGAGGATTCCGATTGGCTGGGATAATAGTGGGCCCGCCGGTGGGCACCATGGAGTTTGCTTAGTCTCACTGGGAGGAGGCCAAGCTCGTTAAATTGTCCGGCCAAATCGTGTGGCCGTGGTTGTTTTAAGACTGACATGGACAGTCTAGGCTTATTTTTCTTAAGGAATTTAAGCGCGTTAACCATGCTAACTTTTAACTAAAAGCGCATTGACACGAAAACCTCTTTATCAGAAAGTGGTGTAACCTGCGTGTTCCTGAGTATTTTCATGCAGATCTTAATACTGACACTTCGGGAAATTCATGCTACTCCGCTGCGAGTGAACATTAATCGTCATGTCATGCCAATATTGAGAGTTCAACTGGGAACATAGCATAGGAAAATACTATGTCGGCCATGCATTAGTGAATAATACCGGTGGAAGATAAAATTCATAGAATATTTAGAATTGTTGCTACATGCACCATTCTGAGTAAATTTTATATATACAAATATATTGAATTGCTCAATACATATGTGAAAGAAGAGGCCTAGGCACTCATTACTTTTAAATGGCTTTTGTTCCTTTGCAGGATGGCAGCGCATTAAATACAGGGTTTCAAAATTTTAACATTAAACTGAAAACCACCATCAACACTAGGTTTTTCTAAAACCATTATAGGTTAACGACTTAAAGACTTCATTGGGATTGTGAAGCCAGACCCAACAATTTTCTCTGTAGTTACGTGTTCTGATCTTGCTGTATTCTATCGTATTGAGTACTATCTTCTCTAAGATTTGCTCGAGATTTAATCTCTGATAGGAAAGATAAAAAGTAGTCACAAACATCTTTGTCTCATCGTTTGTGATTCCACAATATTTTGTTTCGCTACCATACGATTAAGATTATTGTGAGGTGATTAATATTAATAGGCTGTTTTTCGGGAATATAAGTCCAGTGTATCAATTGGTTCCTGTTCACCTTGATTTACCAAAAGACAGAACAAAACTCATAGGTATTTCTGTGGGAGACAGATTTATCTATTCAATAGACTTTTCAGTGTGAGACAGATTGGTTTATCAAGTCTTCGACAGTTGTGGGTGAGATCAGCTAAGGGAATCAAGTGCGTAGAGTCCTGCTGGGATTCAGAGGCGTAAGGAACGCGGATGTACCTTAATCAGTGTGAGATTGGTTAGGGCTTAACTACATTTCATTCCGAAGTTAACTTGAAGTATGTTAGTGTCTGTAGCGGCTTAATACAGTATGGTGTTCAAATCTGGACGAGGTCCCGGGGTTTTTCTGCATTTGCGGTTTCCTCGTTAACAAAAATTTTGGTGTCTATGTTATTTCTTTTCCGCATTATATTTGTTTATATAATTGAAATATCATAGGTTGTGCGTAGTTCAATCAATTAGATAATCCAACCTTTGGTTGTCGATATAAATTGATTGACACGAACATTGGTCTTTGGTACCGTTCAAGTTGTTTATCATAATAATCATGCTCACGGATTTTATCTGTTTGATTTGCTGATTACATTGTGAAACAGAGATACAACTCTTGGATATATTTCCATTGATTGAGTCTGACTGTCTAGTTGATTCTTTTGGAATTATATTGGACTTTGTCCATACAGATTGCCTAAACGAAATATAAGGTGAGGTTGTTAGACCCCCGGTTTTTCAGATATAACTCTTATCGGTTGACAGGATAACAAGTACCGGAGTAATCAACTTATGACAACAACATGGGTCTCCTTATTCTTCACCAGAAACAAGCTCAAACATTTAACCCAATACTGGCGGACCCTAACATGGTAATCTGATCTAAATGTTAACGGAAATACAAAAATATAAGATGAACCAGGTAACAAAAGAGCAAAAAGAAACGAAACACATCTTAAAATATCGTACAATCATCAATTCAATTTGATCCTTAGTTTGAATTTCAATGTTTGTTTAATTCAAATATAATACTTAATATTATTGTCTCAAGAAAAGATTGTTCATTATGCAAATGAAATTACTAAAAAAGTAAAAAATAAATAAAAAAACTAAACACTGTGAGGGGGATTTCTTCTTTTGAATTCAGTCTAATTGGGCGCAGTGAGATCTTCCCTTAGTTTTAAATATAAACCTCTATTTTGAATTATCTATTCTACCATTTTATATTTGATTGTCCATAGTCCATGACGGAGTCGAACTTCACGCCTCAAATGTGTAAGTAGATAACTTATCCATCCGGTATCATATCGGGTTTTGTCCGTTACCATATTATGCAAAATGATGCAGGTGTACATAAACCTATCCATTTATATTGATTTAACTGAACGATATGGTCCATAAATTATGTGGAAATTCCTCTTCAAAATTCCAAATGCTCGTTCGACTACAATTCATCCGCTTCTTATTAAAGTACCCTATATTACGATTTTTCTCGTGCTCGGGTATCTCAATGTAAGCTTGAACTAAAATTAACCACGCTGGATAAACTTTGTTCGCCAAAAAATACCCCATGTTATAGTTACTATCGTTGACGGTGAAATTTGTAGTTGGAGCAGTTACATACTTTAGTTATTCAAACAAAGACAATTTACACAAAATATTGATATCGTTATTTGAACCCGAAGTCCAAAAAGGAATGCCATATCCAATAATCATAAGAAGCTGCCACTTCCAATACAAAAATTCGTTTGGCGTAAGTTTACCCATCATTCTAGAAAAGCCCCCCTTCGCGTTTTCTTTCATAGTAGTCATTCGACATCATTTTGCGTTGGTTATCGTAAAAAAACATGGACCAAAAAAGGTTGATTACAGTTTCAGAAAGCATGCAGAGATTTTCGTATGTAATTGATTTTACCATACAAATGTAAAAATCACATGCATGCGCTGAATACCTATAAGATGGAATCCATATGGGTACAATGATCTTTTATTCAAGACTATGTCCTCGTATACTTCGTGCATCAAATTGATAGTTAAATTTAGGATTTACCCGACAAAGCTCTCAAACAATCCTAATGGCCAAGTGGGTGCAGCATGCGGAAGCAACGTTGAAAATCTTCATCAAAGTACACATATTCCTTGTTAAAATAATCACACATTGGATATTAGTGTCCCTCCTCTCGAAATCTCCACGTACATCTTCTCGTCAATATTGTTCTTGGTTCTGCATATCGCGGTATGTTTCCTGTGTATAATTGTATCATGACGTTGATGATCTCATCGTTTGAATCTTCATGCATTTGGTCCAACTGCTATCTAAACGCTTGTTAAACTGTTGGAGAAAGATTAGCTAATTTGTATGTCGTTCTTCATTTTCCAGATTTAGTTCCATAAGAAAAGAAAATGTTGATTAAAAAGACTGAAAACTTGTAATATATTGGATAAATTAAATAATTTTTTGTGAAAATAGAAAAAAGATTGTAGTTGTATGTGTTAATTGGTGGATAATAAGAGCATTATATAGGTAGAAGGGAGACATAGCCGTTGGATAACAATAAAAAATGTAGCCGTCAGATAACGCTTAAAAAGGTAGCCGTTTTCGACCAACACATGGACGACCAACTCTAGTTAACCGACGAACGAAGTTGAACGGAGTATTAACTCAACTTGGGACGATCAGTCATGGTTCTGCCGGTCAATTCAATCATCTCTGGGAAACCTTTTCTCCACTGTAAGATACGATTTTGCCTATGCAGGTGGACCATCAAATAGCCATTTTTACATGTCTCCGTTGGACTTGCTCTTAAAGCACTAGTTCTCACCGAGAGGTGTTTTTCTTATGCCCAATCAAAATTGGAGCAAGTGCATGGTTGTCATTAAATGTCAAGATTACGATGAGCCCATAGAATGACCGGCATTTGGATCACACTGACATTGTAAAACCCACGGGCACAAACTCTTCTCAACCTCCAAAAATGCAATTTCGATAGTCCATGGTTTGTAGTTTGTACCTTACGTCCATAAGGTGACTATTAAATATTTCCGGGTGATACTAATAAAGTAACTGGAGGCCTTCAACTTCTGGGCTATGCAGGCATGCAGCCCCTACCATCAAAGACTATTAGACCAAAAAATAATACCTGTAACTTAAGTAGTGAGCCCTACAATGAAAGACATACTTGTAACTCTCTTAAAAATCCAAAGGAGAGAGTCATTTCTGTCTCCCCCACGACCAAAACCCTCATGGTAATACGCTGTTGCTTTTGATATGCTACCTACAACGAAAGACACATTTGTCATTTTGTGTAACTTTCTAAATGAACGAGTCCTATGACGGAAATCCCATGTAATACGATAGCCGCGTACCAATCCGACAACCTCCTCATAATGACACTCACCTTTTAACTTTCCACTCAAATTGATTTAATGATTGGAAAAAAAAGTGACTTTCTACACAAACAGGTCATTTCTGTCACCGGTCGATCCGCACAAAGAAAAACTTATGGTGATTCACCGCCGCTGATTACCCTGCTTCCGATGAAAGACATATTTGTCACTTTTTTCACTGCCTTACCAATCCGACAACCTCCCCATAGTGGAACTACATTTTACATAGTCTAAAGCTATTATTTCTAACACTGAGTTTGTTTTGTAATTTTGATGCATAATCACATGAACTTTTCTAATACAACATCTAGAAGAAACTTCTCAATATACAATTTCTCGTATAATATCACATAACAGTGGGAGTAAAAACTGTCTGAAAATCTACATATCACTAAACAGAATTAACAAAATGGGTTGCGATCAACTTTAATAATCATCATCCTCATCGTCGTTCCTTGATGATCGACCGAACCTCCTGACCACAGCAGCTGCTGCGCCGAGGAACATAACCAGCCCAAAAAGCTCAAATCCTCCACCATATCCAACAGCTACAGCTGGACCCGGTGCAAAAAACGAGAATGGTGACCATCCCCATCCGCCGTAGTATGGGACACCGTACCCGTAACCATATCCACCGAGTGGAGGAGCTACTGGAGGGTTAACGTAAATGTTTGTCCTTCTGTAGGTTCCACAATTAGTTAACTACTAAGTTAAATGTTTAAGTCAAATCTCAAAGTATGTAATCAGGTTCTACCACAAAACAAGACTTGAATTTCCAAACTAACTCAACCAAACCGTAGGACTAGAGATCAAACTAAGACACCAGAATTCAATTTGAGCGGCATGGAGTTTAGTTTTCATTAACAGCAATAGAGGCATTGAAATTACCTGGAATTATTAATTCTAGGGGCCGAAGGCCGAGGTGCCGATGGTCTAAATGCTTGGCCACCAATTCTACCGCCCGACTTTGCCGCCAACGCCTCATCATGAACTGGCCCAAGTGTTAATGCTCCCGCTGCTAATGCTACCAAAGCGATTTTCGCCAATTTCATTTCTTTCTTATTTCTACACAATAACAATACAAACGAAATGAATACCTAAGCTAGTTTTTGTTTTTGTTTTTGAAGCATATACCATAAGAACACAAATCTAGATTTGAAAATAAAAATAATTGTGAGAAATTTACCTAGTTGGTGATGATGATGGATCATTGTGGTTGTTGTTAGAGGATGATTTTGATGAAACTATTGTTGATGAAGATGAAATGCTCATGGATTTTGGCCTGTGGATTCCAATTGATGAAACTAAGGTATGGGTCAAAAAACTTTGCTGTGAGGAAGCAAGAGCCATTGTTTGGTTCTATAATCTAAAGCTTTTCTTTCTGGCTTGACAAGAACTATAGCGATTCTTTTCAAGAGTATATTTTTTTGTTAGGGATTTGGTTATGTTACTTTGTATATTATAGATGCTTTGATCGAGAAACAGTATATTGATTTTGTGTTAAAATTTGCATTCTGATTACTTAAAAATTTAGTAACCTTATCCTTGTAAGTGATACAAAATTTACCACGTGGCAAACAACCAATCGTGTAATTAAATCTTCCAAAATGAGAAGAAAAAAAATGGAGATGCGGGGTATCGAACCCCGTACCTCTCGCATGCAAAGCGAGCGCTCTACCATGTGAGCTACATCCCCTTTTGATGAACAGTCGCAGAACCATACCCATTAATTTAGTTGTAAAATTTGGTTCCAGTCACAAACCAACTTTAAAGTTTTGGTTTTACTGCGAAAAAAAGCAGGATAACCAAGGACTAGTTGAAATTGAAAGGTGCATTTGAAGTTTCAACCACTTAGTAAGAGGAATAAGTTCTTTTAGATGATTCAGAATTTAAGTGAGTAAAGGAAGAAAGAAGAAGAGTTAGGTGTGTATGTCTTTCAAGCATTAATACAAAATGTCTCATATGAGGTAGCAAGTTTTTTGACTTCATTTGCAGAGAGGGTGAAAAAATTGTCAGACGCTTTTCTTTCTTGTAGTACAATTATTTCTCCATTGGTCCATCTCATGATCTAAACTCTACAAAAGAAAGAAATTCTAATCTACAGCCTTATTTCATTTTCTCAACATTACATTACACTATATAGTTTACAAGGTTTCCAAAGCTTTATATTATAGACATAATTCACACTGAGGCACAAAAGAGGGTTTTTGTTGATAATACAAGACATCTAACGTATACTACTATTACATAATTCAAGAGAAACAATCAATTACACAAAACCCTAACTTGTTCAGTCAGAACCCCAGCATAGCACACAAATAAAATCCTAGTTTAATTATATTTAGGAAATTAATTAAAACTAATCATGATAAAGGAGTCGAAGAAATTGATGAAAGATTAATACCAAAAGCACGGCGAAGGGCATTGACGTTGCCAATTTCCGCAGTTAGAGCACGAAGATGGTGTTGATATCAATCTCAAGTTCTTCTTCTCCGAATTCTTCGTTCATTGGGTCTCAGACGGAACCGGCGAACCCCCGTCCGTGCTTTAACTTATTATATATAAAAAACTTGGAGGAGGGAAGGCAATCTTTAAATCTGAGTTTGGATAGTCATGATTGCTATATTCTATCAAATTACGTTTGTACCCCTATCTATTTTTGTAATGGTTAGAATGGAAAAATGAGGCAAATTTGGGAATCCCAAATTTACAGCTTCAACTACTTAGAAGGAAGAGTTCCCAAATTTACAGCTTCAACTACTTAGAAGGAAGAGTTCCTATTGTATAATAGAATAGATAACACCCACCAAAAGAATAAAACTAGACACATGCCAGGAACGCCAACTGTACAGGGGAAAAACATAACAAAACACATGATATTTGCACTCATATCGCAGCTACAGGAAAACCCACAATTCGCCCAAAGATCAATCCTAAACCTATTGTCAAAACATCAATCATACGTAAGAGATAAAAATTTATGAATAAACACGGGCGACTTACGTGGTTCGGTGTTAAAACCTATATCCACGGGATGATTTCACTATGTTTGGATGATAATTACAAGCTCTCAGTGTATTACAAGTGAACTCTCAATGAAAACTCTCGATGCTTACTATGAATCCTCATAAACTCAACTTCTTACACTGATTTCAACCCTTTTTATAGGAATTAAAATTACAATAATGGATGACAGCTCATAATACTCGCTCGTTTCGCTCGTCAAGAGTCTTCACTGGATCTTTTTTGTGGAAGGGTTCGTTTTCGCTGGTTTATATCGTTGCTAGTTAACTCGTTAGCTGGTCTTTGTTGGAGTCGTCGCCTTCAGTCCATACCTCGTCATATGGCATGTCGCCACCTATCCCTGCAAACTGTCGATCAGATCGTTTTGCTCGCTCATTGATTGTCCAATTACCCAATTCAAATTTGGACATAGATTTCTTGCTAGTGCTTTACAGTGTTTTAATCTCAGGAGGTGGGTAGATATCTCAAAAGCGGGAAAAGCACTCTTAGAGCATCTCCAATGCTAGGGGTGGAGGTCATAAAAAGGCATGACACATAGGATTTAACATTTTTTTTACCAAAAATTTATCTCCAATGCTAGGGTGGAGGTTAATTAAAGATGATGACATGGCTGCCATCTCATAGGAAAGAGTAAATCAGAAAGTCATATCTTCACATTCTCTATGACCCTAGGTCTAAGGACACATCATCATTTTTTATTCCAAATTTTTCTTTTCTCTTAATTAGTAAACATTAATATTCCAAATTTTACAGCATGTTTGGTTCAAGGAATTGGATTCTTGGTAATCCAATTCCGGGGGAATGTGACCAATTCCTTGAACCAAACAACCCAAATCAACTCTATGTAATTGAGAATTTTGATTCCTAGGAATCCAATTTCGTCCAAAATAATAGATTCGAGATTTTCTATCCACACATGTAAGAATACTTGAATCAATCTATAAAGCAGCCGTATCAAGATTTTCTACTAATAATTTTTTGTATTGATTTTTTTTTTTTTTTTTTTTTTTTTTTTTTTTTGTGTGTGTGTGTGTGGAGAGGGGGAGCTAGATAAATAAACACTGCATATCACAAAACTTACTAGTTTGTCATCAAATCACAATTTAATGTGTTTGTACTTGCAGTTTTAAACCAAGAATTAACAAGTATTGAGTATTATGATAAATTTCTTTCCTTTCCGGTTGTTTTAAACAACTTTCTTGTAAACCTAGTGATAAATGTAATAATTAATAGATTGTTCATTCAACTTTCTTCCCTATTTGAATGAAGTTGTAAGTTGCCACCGAATAAACTCTATATTTTTCAGGACTGCTAATGGGGGTACCATTTTGTTTGGGGATGTATCAATCCCTTAT
>JAJJMB010006998.1:2308066-2396711 GCA_023531105.1 Papaver atlanticum | reverse complement strand
TTTTAACTAGGTTGGGGAGTGTTGAATAGTTAACCATAAAAGCCAACTATAAAAGTCTCTCTTTATTAAAATTTATAGTTCCAATTAATTAGACAAATGTTGAACATCGAATTAAATGGTCAAAGAAATGCCTCTCCCTTCAATAATCTCAAATGGTCCATTATCTCATGACTGCTAATGGGGTACATTTTGTTTGGGATGTACCAAATTGCATATAAGACAAAACATATTTTGGTAAGGGATTGGTACACCCCCAAGCAAAATGGTATCCCCATTAGCAGCATTGCATTATCTGGCCACTTACTTTCCTTTTTTACTATCAATCTATGATCTATCTATCCTAGTAATTCCCTAGATTATTCTTAATATATTTGTTACTGTTTTCCTTCATAACTTCTTGAAATTACAGTGAATCTTATCTTACTAATTTGGCATCAAACAATGCACTACAAATGCTTTAAATATCCAAAGTCTTTATCACCATTTTAATGTTCTCAAAAGCATCCTCTAATACCATAACTATACCCTTCTTTATTGCTCTAAATTGGAATTCTGATAATGACCAGGTTTGGTAATGACTAATGGCCAATTCTTTAATCAATTCCAACGTCCATGTGCCCAAGTTTTATTATAGGGTTGGAAGTGCATGATATGTAGATATGGATCGTCGAGAGACAACGGTCGATAAGGGGAAGAAGACGGAGTCTCTGCCACTAAGATAAGCAAAAGCCACCATTGTAAGTAGTTATCACATTAATTAAAAGAAGACATCGTCGTCATGCACAAAAGTAATATCTACATCATATATTATCAACGTCCACGACAACTATTTGGTTTTACAACTTCAAATTGCTCATTTTTTATGGGAAGCTCGTGCACAACATTGTAATCGGAAGTAAAAGTTTTTTTTTCTTCTCTTTTTTTGAATGGTAAAGAAGATTTATTGATAAAAAAAAGAAGAGGCTTATACCACCCTCAGGGGATTACAAAAATAGAACAAAAAAGAAAATGAGAAGTAAACAAACTACTTCTCAAACTACAAGTGATCAAAGTACATTTTTGGCCGGCTATTCATGACATCATTAAAAGTTGGAGTCTCCAAGTTTTGAAAAACCAGACAGTGACACCAAGTAAACAACAAATACATGATCTTCTTTTGTATTGCAATCTCATTGTTCTCTTGGTCTGTAAAGACTCTAGAGTTTCTTTCCAGCCAAATGCTCCAAACAAATTGCCACTGACACCATACACTAAATCTGAAACTACTGTTTTGAAGGCAAAGCAATAGCCCAAGAGAATAAGAAAATAAAGGAGTCACCAGGCATTGTGAAAAACAGCTTTAGCTTCTCCTTGAAATGATTCAAGATTTTTGAAGCAAACTCACAATGTAGGAACAAATCATTGACAGTTTCATCTTTATCACAAAAAAGACATTTGTGATGAAGTTTGAGAGGTAAAAGCTTTTCAAACAATTTGTCAGATTTAACATAACAATGCATTTGGAAAGGGAAAAAATAAGAAGATCTTCGACAACAAAACGTGATATTTAGCAAGTATATTTGTAGATATTAGAATCCACTTCTTTCTTTTTAGGGAAATCAAACATTATTAAGATGCTAGACAAGTTTAATGACTAATATGACGATACTTTTATGAGATTGACTAATATGACGATACTTTTATGAGATTCAGATCTTTAGAAAAAATCTTAAAAGGTAACACTAAGAAATTAGAAGGTTTTTCTTCTTGCTCTCGACAACTTTTCTATTAGTTTTTTCTTTTTGGTCGACCAAATTTAAATAGGTGGGTCGGTGGTATTTATTAGGTTTTGAAGTACCATACGAAAAAATTCCATTAGATTTTTTTGACAACTAAATTACAAAGCCAAATATGCAAGTGCCTCACCATGGAATATAACAATTAGTTTTTTTGATTGTTAGAGAAATTCTTATGGAATGAACAAACTTGAACGTTGTTCATTTTTCACCCATTATGGACTTAAAAAACATGAAAAACGGGTGGCCAAACCAACAAATTTGATGGTTTGTTCACTGCGGACCAACAAGAGATGCGCGTCTTATTTAAAACCGCGCGGTTGAAGTAAACCCGCTAGCGGGTGAAGTAAATCCGCATGGATTTCAGCCGACTGCTAGCGGGTGATGTTAACCTGCCAATGGGTAACCATCAAACGCCGACGACTATATCTCATTCCAGCCATCCAACGGCTCTTACTCTTTTCACTATAAATTCAGCTCATTTCAAACTTAAAATTCACACCTTCTACACATCTACTACTAAATTTCTCAGTTTCATATCATCTCAGTACCATTTTTTCCTTGTTTTTCACACACAACTACTTATACCATCCCAATCTATTAGATAAAATTCCAATAATCCATTTTTCTAACAAATATGGCATCCCCCTTCGCAATAATCCCAACAACAATCTCAAGCAAAAGCTACTAGAATTCGTGGTGTCAAGTATACGATGGACGAAGACGAATCGATTTGCAGAAATTATGTATTATTTACATTAGATCAAATCAATGGTTGCTCACAAGAAAAGGGTACTTTTTATGGAATTTTTTCCAGAGATTTTGTGAAGAAACCAGTAACATCAATCATCGTGATGCCGACGAGTTGTCTCACCATGTTCATGCAATTAGCAAAGATGTTAGTGAGTACGTAGCTTTGATCATGCAAATGTGACGCTCCAAAAGAAGTGGTCAAACTGAACCAGATGTGGAACGAAAAAGTCGGGAAGAGTGGCAAAGATCCCACAAAACTGGTTTCCAACACAAATCTTGTTACAACATTCTGAAGGTGCTTAGCAAGTTTAATCCATACTTGTTGGAAGGTAATCAAGTGCCTGCAAGATCACCACATAGTCCAATCTCGTGGGATTTTCAAAATGGTGGTCCTGCTTCCTCACGTGAAGGAAATGGATCTACATATGCTGGGTCTCCAAGTAGTCGCGAACAACACAACTCCAATCTGAACGTTAACACCAATGTCAAGAGAAGAAGAGGAGGAGTTCAGAAAGCTGGAAAAGCATCCAGAGATGCATCCCAAAGAGCAACAGAATGAGGTTCAAACGAGTTCAACTATTCTGAGCACAAGTAATTTGAGATGAAGTTAGAACAAGATAGAAGCAGGGAATGTGGCATTGCGATAAGGTAACTTCGAAAAAGTCGTCTTTCGCCAGAACAACTTTACAAGGATTTTAAAATGAACAAGCTACTCTCCTTGAACACTTCAATAATGAATCCACGACAACTTACTATATGGACTAGGGAAATGGATAAAGAGGAACAACAAGTCCCTGAACAACCTGGCCATTATGAGAATGAGGAAGACGATGTCGATGCCTATGACGCCTCAGAAGAAGACGAAGATGAATACCGCCTTGATTAATTAGATGTGACTAATTTTATTTTTTATTTAGTAACTAAGTTTAATTTGAATGTAATTTAGTTAAAATTACTTTTAATGTTATTGCCTTAACTTATTACATCTAATTAAAATAAATAACATGATATTGAAAAACAATATCTATCTGCCCCGGCCTCGGCCACCCTGGATTTGACGCCTACGCGCATCGTCTCTTGCGCCTTTTATAGCCCAAAGGTGTTTAGTTAGATCTTCCCTTAGCTGTCCATAGAGGCCTCGATTTTGTATTCTGTCAGTGGAAAGTCCATATTTTCTTCCCGGAAGGCCATGCTGCACTACAAGCCCCGACCTCAAATCTTCGTCTGGAAAACTAGTCCATGTTGGGTCACGTATAGTTTCCTCAATGACCATGTTATGGAGAATAATGCAAGTTAGCATAACTTTGTTCATTTCTTGAAAATCAAAAAAATGTGTCGGCCCAGCTATGATGACGAACTTCCTTTTCAGTATGCCAAAAGCGCTTTCAACATTCTTTCCCAGAGCCATTTGTTGGGTGTTAAGATACTTCATATCTTTCGTAGTCATTGGTCCAATGCCCGTCTGACTATAAGCTTGAACCAAAGTTGACCATTCTGGATAGATCCCATCTGCAGGATAATATCCCTGAGTGTAGTCATGACCGTTGATGGTGAAATTACAGTGCAGCGAGATCCCATGCTTAATATCTTCAAACAATGGTGACTTATGCAAGACGTTGACATCGTTATTTGAACTCGTGAGTTCAAAAAAAACATGCCAAAACCAACAATCATAAGTAGCCGACGCTTCCAAATTATAATTGGTTTTGGATAACGACCCTTATATTGACCTTCCCATTCAACCGGACACGCATGCCACCTCCAGTGCATGCAATCGCAATTTCAATCTTTTCGTAATTTCAATTGCTTTCAATTTTCAACCACGAATCCTTATTTTGGTTCTTTCGAGGATGATATGGAGATGGATGAAACCTTGTATGAAGAAGAGGAAGAAATGTATATAGAAATTTTGCGTCAAATGGATGAAGATGCAATTCAAGATGGATGGAGGCGAAATTTTATGTTGCAATTACAATCAGGGATAATACCAAATCCTTTAGAGACACATGAAGTTATGACCAGAAGATGGACGTGGTGAGATCGACATTTTTACCACGACAAGATGATGCATGATTATTTAAATCATGGATGTGTCTATTCCGATGAAAATTTTCAGCTTCGATTCCGCATGGGCCACAACCTGATAAAGGTCGGCAATAATCCTGTGAGTCAAGTTGGGCCCATGTGGAATCGACGCTGAAAACATCTCAGAGGAAAAAAAAAATTCCACCAACTTGTGATCCTTTTGCTTTCCTCTCCTCATATTTTCCTATGTCAATCACATAACTCTACTTACTGTTTGAGTATATTTAACATGTTTTTGTTTATTTTGCATTACTAAATGTCCATTTTTGGTTTTGATTGATGTAAGAAGTTGATGAGTCAAGCTTGCCTGCTAGTTACTGTTGTGGAATTAGATTATGACAAAAAGCTTGGAGATATTATGATCGGGCAGGTGATCAATTAACCAAAACAGGTGTTAAGCCTTTTCGACACTGTTATTTTTGGATTCTAGTATGCTCAAAGGTGATAAATAGTTTATGCAAGGTTATTTTGGGACTTTATCTTTAGCAATGTGGTTTAGGGTCTTATTTCTTGGATGTTATTTGGACAAAGAATATGTATGAGATTGAGTTTTTGCAATATATGTCACTTTATTAAAGTTAAAAATCTTCTTAGTTCGTAGATTACTCTTATTTACAGTTTTTGAAAAAATTAAAAATATACTGGAAAAAAATGCTGGTAATTCAATTCCAAAATGAATTGACAAGAAATACCCGTCATGATGGGTAGAGCTCGTTGTTTATTATTCATAATTATTGATAGTAGGTGACTATTAATTAAGATTTCCGACACCTCAAAAAATGACAGGTCGTTCGACGAGCAAGGTCTTTCAATAATCTTTACTATCGATATATCTGGTCCGTCCAAAAAGGTGATTTCTGGCGTACTGATTGATTTGTAGTTCTAGCATGTCATGGGTTTGCTAACTAGCACAGTCTAGTAGATTTTTCTACAGAGTGGTTAGTCATTATTAGATGTGGTCAAGAATAGTTTAACTAGTATCATCATAGTGCTTTCTCTTAGAAAGAAGAACAGATTTTTGGATCTTGGAACTCATGTAGTACTACCCACGCATCCAACATGGAAAAATTTACCCCGCCGGATAGCGGGAGAGGAACCCATTTGGCAGGTATGGCAACCTCCTAAGTCCTATCGCAGTACTAATCTAGCATGCTAGTCACAGAATCAAATAGCGAGGCTGCGCTGAATGGTTCATCGCAAAAAATAAAAAAAAATAAAAAAAAATAAAAAAAAATCGGCTTTTCGCTAAAGGGAACAGCGCTTGAGCAGTCAACTAGGTTGCCTGCGCTATTTTATTCAACCCAGCATAAATCGTGTTTTGTTAACAGAAAATCGAACTTCCTTCATTTATTCTTCATTTCTTCTTCATTTTTTCTTTGTCCCCCAAACCTTAACCGAAATGCATGTTCTCTATATAGAAATCTAGAGAAATTTTCCTCAATTCCTTTCGTGGGTTTGATCAACATCAAATTTGTGATCGTTTGAGGGTGGTTTGGTGCGATTCTGTCCACGAAATCAATTGGGGTAAGTATTTTAAACTTTAGGTTTTGAATTTTTTGAATTTTTAATTTGATGAAATTGATAATTCATATTAGTTATTTAGATGATTTATATGATATGTGTTAGTCTTATGATTTAGTTTGATTATTTGTGATGAAAAAAAATAAAATTTTGATTATTTATGATGAAAATGAATGATAATTTGTATGATTAGTTTGTTGGTAAATTTGTATGAATTTGTATGATTATTCGTGATAAAATTTTGTATGAAATTTATATGATTATTTGTGATGAAAATGAATGAAATTTGTATGTAAATTTGGGTTAGTCTTGTGATTGATTTTTTTTCCTTTCGTTATTGATTGTAGTATGAGTATGGAAGAATTTCTAAATGGTTTGGAAATAGTATCCACAAAGAATAAAGATAGCCACGTATGTAATGATGTTATGCGTGATCCTCGGAGTGTAAACTTTAGAAGTAGCTTGAAAGAGGTTGAAGCGTTTTATAAAATTGTAGTGAAAGATAATCCGCCAGCAAAACGATACTATCATGATTGTGGGTTTTCTTCTGTTTTTGTGTTTGATTTCGCAAATGCGGGTAGAGGCTTATTAGAAGCCATAGCTGAGAGATGGTGGGGAGAAACCAAGAACTTTAATTTTAAGGAGTTTGAGCTTGGCATCCTTCCTTTAGATTGGTACATGTTAACAGAATTACCACTGGTGACCCTAGTAAACAACCAACTATGTCGCAGTTGGGTAATGAGGTAGCATATGCCACTGTGGATGAGATATATTTCCCAAGTTTCAAAGATCATGGTACATGGAACTCTAAGACTAATTCAATATCCTTGGATACCTTGAAAACCTATATAGAAAACCAGCACAATATTGGATGTGCAGAGGTATTGACACGAGCATTCTTTCTTTGGTGTTTTTCTCATTTTATTCTTGCGGATGCTAATGGAAGAGTAGATAAACACTAGGTTCTATTGTTGAATGATATAGATAGAGTTGGGGAATATTATTGGGGTATAGCTTCTTTAGGTAATACCTATAATTTTTTTGACGAATGGTCAACCAAAGGTAAGGATTTATCTAGCATGGTTATGGTACTTGAGTATTGGTACTATTATTACTTCCACAACATGTCAATCCTTGCATGTTTGAGATGTCTCTAAAGGATTTGTGTCGCGAATTTTTCAAAATACTTCTCACCAAGTCATTGTCTTCGGAAATTGAGAATCCAACAAATCCAGCCATGCTTGAATTGAGAATGTAGGAGAAGAAAAAAATCGTGAAACTTCACAAGTTTGGGGTGGGGATGTTGAGTTCATGTGTTGAGTTTAAAAAGAGGTTGGAAAAATGATCCAATTTTATTGGCTATATGGTGATCTGAGACAGCTGACAGAGCTCTGCGCTGAACCATTCAGGGCAGAGCTCTATCAGCTGTCATATCAAAATATAGCCGTTATTATCAACGGCTGGAAATGTTGCGCTATACCATTCTGTGCAGTTGCGTTGTACCATTCAACGCTGGCTAAGTTTATCTATCAGATCAAAAATGACCGTTAATCTCAACGGTTCTGATTTACTAGACTTTTTGAAATATCAACATCTATATTTTCAAGCAACCTTATAAATAGAGAACTACTTCTCCTTCATCCCTCACACCAAAATCAATTGATTATCTTCTTCATTGATTATCTTCTTCTTCTTCACCTCACTTTGTTCATACAAAATATGTCACACTTTTGTACAAAAGAGGATGATACACTAATTGTGGCTTGGATTATAGCAAGCAACGATCCGATTAGAGGAAATGATCAAAAAGATATGGAGAAGTTCGTTAGAAGATATCCTAATGGTGGAGATAGGGACAAAAAATCATTGCAATCAAGGTGTAACACGTTGAGATCAGAAATGAGGAGATATATTTCACACATCAGACCCTACTTCCGGAACATACCTACGGGATTGACGGTACCCGATGATGTAAGAACCTGGAATGTTTTTGATGTTTTTTTCTTCTTCCAAAGAGCGAGACACTAATACATTTTTCCCCAGTACCACGAAGGAAAACAGAATTATAAAGCAGGAGTTAAGAAACCTTGGAGACATGAATTTGTTTTCCATCTCCTGAAGATCTATCAACCAAACTACAATCCAGAGGTGAATAATGATGATGGACCTACTCAAAACACTCAACCTACTCAAGACAGACAACCTAGCCAAAACACTGAAGCTGGTACTTCCGCTCCAGTAACTATGGATGAAGATTTGGTGGATATGGCGTTGTTTGGTAGCTCACCATCTAATCCTGGTTCTGAAACCTCGGACATATCGCGTAGAAGACTTTATTTTGGACAAATAGATGATGTTAGAGGTTCGGGGAGAGATTCTTCCAAAACGAAGGGCTCGTGAGGCTAAAGCATCGCAAAGAGCATATGAGAAAATGGATAAGCTCATCGAACTTCTTGAAAACTCGCAAACACAGAGAGTTTCCAAGTATGAAACCGATGAAGCATACCTTAAGAAGCACATGGAAAACTCTACAATCTTGGCACAAACCCAACAAAGAGAATTTGACTTGAAGATCCTACGTCAAAATATGAATGAAGTGGGGGATTGGGAGAAACCCCTCTACAAAAAATGGAAGAACGAGATTTTGGTCCGTAATGGCCATGAACCTATCCCCTAAATTAAAGTGATTTATGAGTAATAATTTAAGCTATTTAGAAGTTCATTTATAAGTTTTAGTTAGAAGTTAATTCAGAAGTAGAATTTTAATTTCAATGTATTTTTTTAATTTTTAGAAGTAAAACTTCAATTTCAATATACTTTTTTTAATTTTTAGAAGTAGAATTTTTAATTTCGATGTACTTTATAAATTTCTTCTAAAAACATTGTACCTTATTTTGCAATGTAATGAAAGAATTCCTTAGTTTAGTAAATTTTCAAATTTTGAAACAAACAACCGTTGGAACAAATTGTCAAACATTTCAAATTTCAAAATTTGAAAACATAGCCGTTGGTGGTGTCAACTAGGTGTAGGAAAAAAAAGGTCAAACTCGGTATGCACTGTATGGTTCAGTGCAGAGAGGCTGCGCGTTTCCATTCAGCGCAAACAGTCAGCGTTGAACCATTCAGCGCGGATACCTTGGAACATTCTTCGCTGCGCTGAACCATTCAGCGAAACTATCTCGCTACTACTTCACATACGAGATATATCTGGAGAGAGAAATAATGTTAAAAAATAGACAACACTTTTTTTCCCTAATCTGCAACGCTTTTTTGGCTAATCTAACAGCCAAATCTAACCCAGGGGACTTAGTGTGACGATTGCATGTCACTCTCAAGTCTCTACATGGGTCAAAGGTAATAATAATATAGACAAGCAAACTGAGTAACAATAACGCTAATACGTGTACATCTATTACGTGAACTTGTACAAGTACACCAATGAAATTAATTCCTAATAATAAACCCCATGGTCCAGTGGGTATAGAGCAACAAGATATATAAGCCTAGTCAACTTTTAATTTTGCCAGGCTGTAACTTGGTTGTGAGGCTCAGAGCTCAGAAAAAGAGCTTCTTTGAAACCCTAGAAGTCAGTTCAAGATCATGCATATGTGTTTGAAGTGTGGTGGACACTGGAAAGAATTTATAGCTAGGGTTCTTTCTTGTTCATTTGTTGTTCACTTCTAGCTAGTTGCAGTAGTGTAAGCAACAACCACAACAATAACAAGCTTTAGTTAACAACATCAACAACAGTATCTATGTTTCAAATGTTGCTATCATTCCAAACTTCTATTCAAGCCATCAGCAAATAATTATACTACCATTCAACGGCTATAAACCTTAAAACATAATCCAACGGTGCGTATCTACGGATGACATACATCTATTTTCCACGAGTTTAGTAAACACATTACATTCCTTCTCTCTCTGGAAAATTTGAAGTCTACGAGGACTCTAGACTAGTCTAAATTTAAAACTCTCATCAATCACACACAAGTATATCCCCCATGTACGTACAATTTTGTATTCCGTGTAAAAGGATTATATGCGTATGTGATCGAGACCGTAAAAGCTTCCTAGAGATTTGTGTACAACTCTTTTTCCCTTTTGGACGACAACAACTAATTTCTGAAAGAGATTTGAAAGGGTTCTAAATCGAGTAAAAAAGTAAGTCTAGAGATATTACAAGCCAGAAAGAAAGAAATAAAAGAGAGAAAGAAAAGAAAGGACTTTCGTTGAGATGCTTTCTCTCTCTATCTCATTCAAGCTTTTGTGCACTTATTGTAGCTAGCAGCTGAATGAAATGATCTCTCTTTTTATTTCTCTCTATCTATCTAGATCTTTGTAAAAAAGGATGAAGTTTAGTTAGAGTCGATCATCCATCATCATTTCACTATTGGGAGTACTAACTAGTAAGTGGGATGAGTGAGACAGTTCTGAAATCTTGCCGGTAATGGAAAGTTCCGGCTTTGCATTTTTTTCACCGTCCAGCTATTTTCAGCAGTTGTTTTGTTTGATTCTTGTATGTGTGGTGTGGGTATCTGTGTTTACTGAGAGAAAGTAATAAAGCAAAAGAGTTTGTTGTAGAGAGAAAGTGAGAGAGCAGTGAAAGAAAGGATCTAAGATGCTCTTTAGTTGCTGCTAGTACTACTACAAATCATCACATCCATATCTTGTTCTCTTGATTGCAATTGTTATATGTCTTGATTTGCTTGTTTTTATCTTCATCCCTAGAGAAGAAGTAGAATCAAACCCCATTCATTTCCCACTCTAGCTGGCTGGCTACTACTAGAACTGGTGTGTGAAGATGATGAACAAATACATCTCAAATGGTGATGGTGATAATGAGATCTGTAACACTAACAACCCATCAATGGTATCATTTGTAGGGTTAGATACTAACAATCAAAAGCATTTTGGAGAATGGGAGACAAACAACATTTCTAGTCATCATCAGCAGCACCATCATCATCAACCTACAGCAACAAACAACCACAACAATGTAAACCCTAATTTTCTAAACTCATCATCAACAACCAACAACAGCAACAATATCTTTGAGAATTTCAACAACAATTTTTTATCAACAACTCCTCATTCCTCAACATTATTTCCTTCCAACAATTTCTTCTCATCAACATCATCTTCAAGTACTTACAATAATAATAATAACTCAACCCAATTTCTTGATTTCCCACCATCTTCTTCTACTTCGACAAATTTCTTCTTAAAAAACAAACCACAACTTAATTCTAGCACTAGTTTTGATGGGTCGGGATTATATTATAACAGTATAAACAATGATTATAGAAGAATTGGGTTAAATCTTGGTCATAGAACTTATTTTTCTTCGAGAGAATCAACCATGATGCTCGATCGACTAGTTAGAAGACCAAGAGGGTTTTATCTGGAAAATCAAGTACCTAGATGTCAAGCGGAAGGTTGTAACGTTGAGCTTACACATGCTAAACATTATCATAGAAGACATAAGGTTTGTGAGTTTCATTCCAAGGCTACTAAAGTAGTTGCTGGTGGTATTGAGCAAAGATTTTGCCAACAATGCAGCAGGTAATTAAACTAAATTATGTGCTCAAACTTCTTCATCTTTTAATTTTTGTTAAGTTAAAATGGGATTTTTTTCATATTCGATTTATCATCAAATCATTCTAGGTCATGTTCATGACATCCTTGTGTTATTTTTTCTTTTAACCTCTTTATTTTATGTTGTCCCAAAATTTGGGAGCAGATCTACAAGAGTTTGGGTTGGATTTTTGATGCAGTACTAGCAAGAAAGTCAGGTCATATATAATGGAGGAAATATAAACAAATATAAAAATTATAGATAGTTCTTGTGAAGAGGTTTAGAAATTTTAAGCAACATTAAACAATTAAACCCTCCTTGTTCTTGTTATTTTTCTTGTATTTTAGATTCAAAGTTTTAACTTCAATATGCAAAAGATATGTATACATTAGATCTCTTGTGCCAGTCTTGGATTTTATTGACATCAAGTCATACTGGAAAACTTGATTTGTTGTGTGTATATTTAGGAACATGTAAAATCCAAATTAAGTTAATGATTCATTCTCAAACATTCTCTATCTAATCATCATTGTAAGTTAACGTTTATCACTAATCATATACGTACATCCAAATTAACCCTTTTCCTGGCTTTGTTTTATGTTATGAAAACATATATAGCACCATATTGTCCATACATATGATAATGGAAAGTTAGATGATAATATGGCGACTCTTTCATGAATTCTCACTTTCTCTCTCTAAGTCATCTTTTAACTTCTCTTTAATTTATTGGTTGATGGAGGGCAGATTTCATGTATTGGCTGAGTTTGATGAATCAAAAAGAAGCTGTAGAAAACGTTTGGCTGATCACAATCGTAGAAGAAGAAAGCCTCATCAACCCTCTGGTCCATACAATGAAACCTCTTCCACCTCTTCTGCTGTTAAACCTGTTGCTTCTGAAAATGGTACGTTCCTTTTCTGTCTTTAATTCTTAACTCTTTTAGTTAACAGTACTCTCTCTCAATCTCTCTCTACTTCCATGGAATACTTGGTGCAATACAACCAAAACAACATTATATATATGTATTCATAGAGTTTTGTTTTCTTGAACTATAATTTGTTGGGAAAAAAAAAAGAAACAGGAAATTTACGGATGGGTTCGTCATCATCAAGATCATCATCAGAATTAGTAGCAGCTCACGATCATAATAGTAACCAACAACAAGATATGTCTCTATCTTCTTCATCAGCCACACTTTCTCTGATGATCCCTAAATGCACCACCACCAACAACAATCACAAATCAATTCCTACTACAAAAGCTGCAGATACATCATCACTGATGACCCACTTCATCAGCAATAGTTGTTCACCTCCTAGTAGTGGCCCACACCATTCTCCTCATGAACATAATCCATCACAACCGTTCATATCCACCGAGGCTAATTCTCCTGGTGCAGTTTCGTTGTCTTCTTATCAGAATCTGTTCTTTCCTAACGTGAACTCTAATGAACGACATCACCGTGAGGAAGACGATCACGACGAGGAGTTAACGTTACAACAATCAGCTGGAGATCAGCATGGCGCGTCAACAACGTCGGAAATTGATCATGAGGACTTGCACAACCTATTGCATTTGCGTCAGGCGATGTTCGGTGTTGAATTTGTTTGATGATATAACATCTGGGTTTTCATCAAGGATTAATTCATGAATTGATTAGGGAGTTCAAAGGTATTTATGATTAACATCAAAGTTCAAACACGACTAGCTATATAGCTCTAGCTGATTAGTATTATAAGTGAGAATGAAATCTAGGGTAATTTTAATAGGTATGAGGTCCATATATATCAAATATATAGATATTTATAATAATTGTAACTGTTATTGCGAGAGATATACATATTTCCATTTGAAACTTATAATCTTCTTCGATTTCATGTAACAGTTAGAAACCAACCCTTCTTTATTGTTGTGGTTGTGGGTTGGTGCCAAGCATATACTGCGCTAAACATCCATGATGTATATATGCATGGCATAAGTAAAGCCTTCTAGGAGTTGTCCTATTCATATGCACTACTGTGAAGCAAACTAGAAGATAGCCTTGTATATCTCATATTATATGCGCCTATGCAAACTAGATAGCGTTCAGCACCACCCCAGGTCAATATGTATATAGCTCTTGTTTGAGGAGCAACAATCCAATGCATCTTGGTTGACACTAAGGTTTTTCGTCCAACCGTCATATCGGGGTGGTGTTGCTCACCAGTTACCACGAAGTCCAAAATGCAGTACTTAATTACCTTTAGGGGATGAAATTGCAAATCCTGCATTTGCTATCCTACTAATTTAAGCGCATACATACTGGCATGCAAGATCTTTATGTATAGCTTGGACGAATATTCACTCATTATATCTAGGGATAGGATTACGCAATTGTATCTTCTTCTTATTTGCAAGGCAACAATGACCCTCCACACAGTTGTAAGTAGCCAGACGGAAATAGATGTCCACTATACGCAATGAAGTTGAAAACAGTTGATGTTATTATGATGGACCGATAAATGATTAATTTGCCATATATACTGCATGACGACCATGATGCATGCATGCATGCATGTATCAACCCGAACAATCAGATATTTCGATATATGAATGAACTGTAGGCGTGTGAAGTACTAAAATTGTAACAGAATGGACTCAACAAATTTAGTTTGCTATCTACCGGTATTAGTCAGGATCCGGACTATCGCGAATTTATACTGGCGCCGCTAAATGTGTTATTTGACGCAAAATTGTATTGCTAGATCATATAATTAATCTCTTAAACATTATTAGACAAATCCATCCACAAAAAGGAAAGCAAAAAGAACTACTGTTAGCATATCTGCAATACAATAATGGTAATTTTATATGAGTAATAAATTTCCACTCAATTTGCTGACATGTTAAATGTGTAATAATAAATTCTCTATCATAATCCGTAAAACACGTATCAGATGATTTCACGTGGAAAGGCTCCTCATAAGGCAGGACCAATAGGAAAAGTCCTTAGACCCACCACAGAAAAATCAGTGTTTAACTTTAGAACCAAAACACATTCAAGCCGGTTCATTTCTGTGAAATCATAATACGGTACCAGCGTGTATTTAAAACGAAATCATACTCGGAGTCTCGGACATTGTCATAGGAAAAGTCATATTATCTTCAAATCTTACCTCTGCATGCATTATGTTGGACGATTAAAGAACTTTTTTTTTTTTTTTGACGAAAAGAAGAGTACTAGGTGGATCCAATCATACAGACATTTTGTGCCTCCCAGAGGAGTTTGTTTTTTGCCCCCAATTAAGGAGAGTTGCCGAAGGTCAGAGAAGTTTTTGGATTGTAAATCCTTATAGTTAACCTTTCCAAAAGTACTTAAAACAGTTAACAGATTGTCTACTATAGCATTCGTCTTCCAGGTTGTCCTTTTTTGGCCACCTTGCAGAGTGCGATTCAGGTTTCTGTTGTCGCCTAATAGATTTAAAATTCTGCAGTGCAGCCTTGAAGCCCATTGGAGAGCATCTTGAGCAGCTATGCAATCACCTTCCTCTTTGCTCTGAGCTCTAACTCCTCTTGTTGATCTACCAATTGTGTCTCCTGAGGGACCCGTAATGGTACACCAACACCTGTTAGCCCCGTAAGAGAATTAAAATTGGACATATAAGCAAAGGTTACATTCAGATTAGGGCAATTATCATCATCTCTAGTGATTCTATATTCTCTAGTACTATTGGTCCTAGTGGCAATTCTCTCTGATAAGTTTAGATTGTTCATAATGAGAGTAGCTGTGGCTTTAGGATTTGGTTGCACCTTCTGGAAAGCCACATCACATCTGGCTTTCCAGATAAAACAACACAGAGTAGCAGCTATCGTCTCCCAAGCACCCCAATGTGTGGGAAGATGGTTTCTGGAAAACCAAGAGGAGCACCAGTCAGCTAGAGAAGTGAAGTCTAAGGTGGAGGCCGTCAAGTTTAAAGAACAATGAGCCAAAACGGCTCTGGTAAAGTTGCATTGCATTAGTAAATGTTCTCCTGTCTCAATATGAGTCATGCACATCACACAAACAGGGTTAATATGAGGAATATAAGAGTAAATGTTCCCACTGAAAGGAAAAATGTTTTGCTGCATTTTCCAAGTAAAGAAACTAATTCTTGGGATAACATTCATATCCCAGATTTTCCCAGCTACGGTGTCTTTCTGTTGGTAATGTTTCTTATCTAAAATGGCATAAAGAGATTTACTAGTGAAAAGACCTTGGGGGTTGTCCAGCCATCTTAAAGTATCCTCATTATCTCTGTTGGTTTTTCTACTAAGGATTCTTGTTATAACCTCCTGGTCAAAGTAAAGTTGAAGGGTTTGGATATTCCATCCAGTAGTAGACATGAGATGAGAGACAAGGAGGTGCCCAAAGTCACTGCCTTCCCGATTGAGAGTAATTGGATTGCCCTCTAAGTCAGGGATCCACTTATCTTTCCAAATGTAAACATTTTTTCCATTTCCAATTTCCCAAATACTGTTATCTTTAATCAACATTAGACCCTTATATACCCCTTTCCAAGACAAAGAGAATCTAGTATTACAGGTGGCATGGAAAGGGTTGGTATTAGGATAGTACTTCCATTTCATATTCTTAGCGTACATTGAGTCTGGCTGGTGAAAAAGACGCCAACCATTTCTAGCAATAAGAGACATATTAAAGTGAGTAAGATCTTTGAGACCATTACCACCCTTCTCTTTAGATTTACACAAACCTTTCCAATTTTTTATATAAAATCCTTTCCTCCCATCATGTTTGCCCCACCAAAAATCTCTTATTATAGCAGTAGCTCTCTGAGTAGTCTTTTTGGGGAGAATAAAGGAAGACATACTGTGAACAGGTATAGTTTCTAAGACAGCTTTTGCCATAATGCCTCTACCTGGTGGGGATAGAGTTTGGCCATTCCAGTCTTTCACTCTACCTCCCATTTTATCTAAAATATTTTCAAAACAATCGATTTTAGATTTGTTAGTAAATAGGGGACCCCCTAGGTATTTATCATCAAGTCTAATTTTATTAACATGTAAAATGTTGATTATCTCTTTACCAAAGCTGTTACTTACATGAGGGGTGAAAAAAATACTTGACTTAAAGAAATTGATCATTTGCCCAAAAGTCTTACCATAATCATCAAGCACTTTCAGCAGATTGTTACTTTGTGTAATGGAAGCCCTCGTAAAAATAAGACAATCATCTGCAAAGAGAATGTGGCTGATAGAAGGGCAGTTCTTATGAATTTTGAAGCCAGTTATAAGACCACATGACTCAGCATGTGCAATCGTTCTAGAAAAGGATTCCATACAGAGAATAAATAGGTAGGGAGATAGAGGATCTCCTTGCCTTAGTCCTCTAGTAGGTTTGAATCTCCTACCTGGGACCCAGTGACGGTACTGGAGGTGGCTTACCTAGGCTGCACACCCCCCCACCCACCCACCCACCCCCCAAAATATGGGAAAGTTAATTTAGGCTACCATAATTGTAGAAAAAGAAAAATTAGCCCAGGTCAAAATTAGATTTAGTCCTGAAGTTTACATATGTGATTGGTGTTACCGAGCAGACACTGAAACTCTCTGTTGATTCTTGTCGCAGCAGCATCAAAGTTTTTCTCACAACCACAAGCCAATAAGGAAATACCATTATTGTCATCTTTAAGTTCATGTAATCATGTAGTCTTTGAATCTTTGATAAAAGGTAAGTACTTTTGAGTTTACTTTATTTTGGTGTAAACTGTAAAGTTTTTTTTTTTTTTGCTTTAAGACTGTGTGGAACCGAGGATTTAGATAGGTTTTACTAATTGGTTCAATTGCATTGGTATGATTATCGCTACAAGAACAAGGAATTCTTTCTCAATTAAGTTTTATTAATTTTTAGTTCTTATTTGGTTAAGGAGTTAGGGTTATTATCAATCGGGAAAAGGGGATTTTAATTGGTGTATAGTATATCTTTGAATTTTCAGGTTACAATGAGCCAACGTTCAGTGCCGAAACCGAGGAGAATAGATTCATTTTACTTACCATCGAAACGTATTTCTTCTTCTTCATCAAATGTTGATTATTCTGTACCAATTGAAGTTGTGCCTAATGCTCATAGGGGTTGACGTACATTGAACATACTAATACTGAAGGAGTACAAAATGTAGAGGGTGATGACCCTAATAGGATTGACAGTGAAATATATTTTTTTTAGCCCATCCCAACGTAAAATCCTGGTTCAGTCGCTGCTGGGACCCCATTGATCAATATAGCAGAAGAACTGGTACTGATGCACTGGTGAATAAGGTTGCACCAATCATCACAGAAGCCCATTTTCTTAAGGATGGCAATTAAAAAATCCCATTCTACTCTATCGAACGCCTTAGACATATCAATTTTTAGGCCCATAAAGTTATCATTATTTTTCTTTTTCCTCATGGCATGAATTATCTCATGAGCAACAAGAATGTTGTCTGAGATAAGTCGTTGTTTAACAAAGGCCGACTGAAAAAGGGGAAATAAGCCTATCAAGGAAAGGTCTTAATCTATTGGCAATGACCTTAGAAATTATCTTGTAGACAACATTACATAAACTGATAGGTCTATAATCACCTGGATTTGCCGGGTGAAGCACTTTAGGAATTAAAGATATGAAAGTCTGATTGAGTTGAGTTAACATGTGACCACTAGCAAAAAAGGATTGGACAGTTTTAATAACATCATTTTTAACAATAGACCAATTTTTTTTGGAAAAAGCAGGATGGAAATCCATCCGGGCTAGGGCTAGAATTAGGTTGCATACCGAAAATGGCATCATGAATTTCAACATCAGTGGGGCAGATCATGAGTTGAGCATTCTCATCATTAGATATAGAAGACGGGACAAGATTTATGATATCATAATTTAAAACAGGAGCAGAAGTAGAAAGTAAAGATTCAAAATGAACATTCAGACAGTTAGATATTTCATCTTTCCCTTCTATCCACCTATTATTACTATCATAGAGGCCATATATCTTACTTATTCTTTGTCTTTTCACTGCATTCTGATGGAAAAAATGGGTGTTTTTGTCACCTAGTTGAATAAATTTCTCTGTGCCCTTTATCTTCCAAAGTTCCTCTTCATAGTCCCGAAGTTTACATATTTTTGTTTTAGTGTCCTTGATTCTAGGATCATTTAGTCTGATATTTGGAATGTCTAAAAGGTTGACAAGATTATTATTAAGGGAGACTCAGTTGGTCTGTATCTTACCAAAGTCATTTCTATTCCATTTTCCAACATCTATCCTAACATAGTTAAGTTTATTAGCTAAAACAAAAGCATTTAAGCCAGTAACTCTGGACTCCCAAGCAGATTTGATTATTTCCCTACATGCCAATTCATCATGATAGAAACCAAAGTACTTGAAAGGTCTAAAGCCTTTGCGCATAGGAATATCCGTAATAAGAAAATGGGAGAGTGGTCAGATCCTATTGGTGGAAGATGTTTAACACAAGCATTGGAGAAAAGAGTTAGCCAAGACCCATTGGCCATCCCCCTGTCCAGTCTTTTTTCCACTATGTCAAAACCAGCCTGTTGATTGGACTAGGTGAAAGGAAAACCTAAGAAGCCTAAATCATGTAGACCTATGTTATTAAAATATGCATTGAATTTCCTAATCTCAGCGCTATCAGGGGGCTTACCCCCTATCTTTTCCTCATGATTGAGAGTGACATTTAGGTCTCCTAACACTATCCAAGGCTTGATCATGTTCCACCCCATGAGATTTACCATTTCCCAAGAGTTTTTTTTCCTAATATCTTTGTAGGGGCTGCCATACATGCATGTGAGAACCCAGTCAGATTTAGTTCTTGCGTCCCATATGGTATAATTTATATGGTTATCATCTTGATAGGTAACAATTAGTCTCACAGAATTATCCCAGGCCACTGCAAGCCCCCCAGCAATTCCAATAGGGGCTTGACAGACAACATTATAGAACATAGATTTGCTTAAGGTTTCTTTAACAAAGTCATTTTGGTTTTTAGTTTCAGATAGAAAAATAATATTAGGTTCCTGGGTAGTGATCATTTTCCTAAGTTGTTGTCTAGTGGTCTTATTCCTTAACCCCTGGCAATTCCAAGATAAAATACTAATGAATTGCCAGAAATAAGAAACCGTCGGATAAGAGAAATTCGAAAAATTTAAAGTTTTAGCATAAAATTTTATAACCCACTTCATTTGCAAAGATTGTTTGACAGTGGGTAGAAACCAAAAACAGGAAAAGGCTAAGGTATTTGAATAAACCTGATTAGCACCCTCAACATTCCCCAATGCTGATGGTTGTGTGCCCATTTCATGTTGAGCAGCATCAATTGCGCCCTTCTCATGCTCAGTCATCACTCTATATTCACTTTGGATACCTCTGATGAGAGTCTGCGATCCACCTATATCAAAAATGAAGTTGCCTCTCTTCCCATTACTTCTATTTATCCACCTGTTATAAGAGATGCAAAAGATTTTAACAAGACCTATAATGCTAACAAGGGATACCACCCCTATTTTAGCTATCATGTTATTTAATTCTCCTCTCTTAAGCTTGGATATGCACAAGCTTTCGGATTTAACATCGTGCATCTTTTCCGAACTCACAAGCATTTGAGTAGTAGAAGATCTGTAGGTTGTTACAAGTACTGGAGTTTCTCTAATAGTAGGGATATTGATGATAAAATTGGATTTAATCGTGGAAATTAAAACATTTTTCCAAAATAAGGCAACAGTTGATCTCCATTTTCTTTTGCCTCTCCGTCTGTTTTTAACATGTCTTGAACAAAACCCCTTTAATTTCCTTTTCTTGGCAGAGTTAGAGTTCCTATTATCCTTGCAGGAACAACTTCCATAACTATTGGCCGTTAACACTGTTTTAGTGCACTTCGACATTTAAACAAACAGATAGGCTTCAAGGGAGACTAGAGGAAAAGCAAGAGAAAGACAGAAGAATTGAAGAAACCACGAGAACTAAAGGAATCACCGGAATCGAAACACCGAGAAAAAAAAACACCAAACAATAATCTCCAAAACAGAAACGACGGAACAGAATCACTAGAATAAGAATCCCAAAGAAGAATCACCCCAAAAGAATCTCCGGTCAAGAGTCACAGTAACAAGAATCACGGTAACTAGAATCCCAAGAAGAACAAGAATCCGAGATATGGAATCACAATACAATTGAATTTGATTAATCCGGTCACCTTCCGGACTAAAGATGCCGATAAAGTAGCCTAACGAGCAAAAAAGAGAGCTCAACGGATAGAAAAAACCTTTTCAGATGCTTTCCTAGGAAAGAGGAAAGAGGGCGGAGTCCTCTTGCTCTTCTTCTTCTTCTCATTTTTTTGCTTCTAGATTAAAGAATCCTTAGGTTAGGAAACAATGTCAAGACAACAAATCATGTCCGCGGAGAAAAGGGGTGCCAATCCCTGTCTACACAAACGAAAAGTTGAATGTTCTCGGAAGTGCTACTTATCCCCCGTTTTTATCCCCATATCTGTCCCATTAGGTGGCTTTATCTCGTCCGTTGATTTTAATTAGAAGGTGGGACGGGGGGAAAAGTAGGGGGCCCATTTATGTGTCATGTGTGAGGTGGGGAACAAATTTGGGGGATCAGTTTGGGGGACGGGAAGCATTTTCGGAATGTTCCCTTTCTATACAAAGCAGTCAGTAGTACCTGTTCCACGGTTGCACCTTCACAGTTAGTTAGGTCTTGAGGCCTTGTGTTGATTTAGGAAAACTCTAGAATCGGGACAACTGTTATTGTCCAGATATGAGACAATGAATCTGGACCTTTAATCATTCCCTTCTTCACCCCGCTACTAATCCGATGCTAGAATCGTTCCCCTCTCAACCATTAAGATTGTGCCACCTCATGTCCCAAATTTGGACCAGGCCCTGCTGTCCCAGCTGTAGGCGCTCCCGTTGACTTAGTGATTTATTTACATCACTGGAAATGGCAGTGGTTTAATAATTTTTCATAAAATCTGTTTTACCATTATTTTGAAGCTGTGACACATGGATCCATCTATAGTGTGAAAATCATCACGCCACTGAGATTAAATGGATTGGTTGGTTCAGCTCCACACCAGTCTACATCTGCACCATCATCAATACAAAAGACTCCAAAAGAAACCCTAGAATCAAGATATCTCCTTCTCTGCTTCCCTTCACATTAGTCAGTCAGTCAGATAGTTGTTGTAAACCTGTCAGTATGTCAGCATCAAGTAAATGGCTTCCTTCTTCACGATCATCAGCTTTTTTTCTGTGGTCTCGATTTGAAGTTGGATCGCAGCGGTTAACTACGTGTTTACATCTCACAATAACGGGAGGGTCCCACGAGGTACAGTTTTGTCTTTTCCTTGCATCCCAATTTTCGTTCATTCAGAGAAATTATTGGATTGGTGTTGCAGGGAAGAGATGAGCACTGCCTGTCTAATAATAAGATATACTGTATAATTCCGGAGTCAGCACTGTACGGACATTGTTTCCTTGCAGCCTTTCTCGAGATTGTTCTGGTCGTAAATCCTGCGTCACTGTGAGTATTAATTCGTATTAATTGTTAGACGTATTCAATGGATAACAAAAACACTTAACTATGGGATAATACCTTCCGATATCGATCTTACTTTTTAGTCCGACTCCAATGTTTCGTCCCCATTATTTTTCCGTCTCAGGGATTCAGATATCAGGAAATGGTAAATTTTGGTGAAAATAGTGGACCCACCAAATATCAATGTAATAAATGATTCATTGATTGCTTATAAGAAATACTAAATTAATTCTGATCTTAGTTTTTAAACTTGTCAAAAATAATATCCAACTATTCAAGTCTAAGAGCAGTTCTTATGGAATCAACAAACTCTATTTTTTTTGATTTTGCTCCCACTATGGACACAACAAACATGAAAAATTGATGTTCAAACCAACAAATTTGTTTGTTTGTTGAGTGAGATGGAACATGTAGCGCGTTTGATGGAAGGACGGGCGTTGGTAGCACAATCGCTAACGCGCGGACCATCATCACACGCCCGCGAGTCTTCCTCAAACGCCCACGATCCTTCCACTCACACCAAGTACAATTTCCAATTCACAAAGATTACTTACTATTTTTTTATTTATTTTATCTTATTTTATCTCACTTCATCCTATTTTATATCACTTAAATATTATGTTTTATATTTTATCTTTATCGGCAATGCTATTCAACGAGCTTTAATGCTCCTAATCTTCTCCCTGAAGAGCTGTTGGCTTACGTGGCAGTACAGGGAATCAAAACAAAATAAACACGTAAGACAAAGTTTGACTGAAAGTTAGGCGCGAAATTAAAGTGAGTTTTGAAATCTAATATTGTTCGATTTCTCCGCCTAAAAAGTGCTCTGTATTATTTGTTCTCTCTCCCTTCTGTATTATTTTCTCTCTCCCTTCTGTATTGGAGTTCTCTCTCTTGATGAAAGAAGAAATTAGCCAAAGAAGAAATAAGATGCGTATAAGTGAAATAGAAGAAGAAAATTCAAATGTTAAAAATAAGGTTAGTGATCCATATATATAAACTTTAATTTTTTTTTTTTTAGGTGAATCTGATATGTTCTTGGGGATTTTGGGATTTGATGTTAATGAAATTTGTTGGGTTTATTAAGAAACTGATGCTTTCTATTGATATAAAGACATTTTGTGGAAAACAGTCATGCCTATGACTTGTTTGCAAAAAAGTCTCACTTACTAGGTGTTGTTTACTAAAGTTTTGTTGTTGATGTAGAAGGGAATCCCTACAATCCCAGACTGCAATGATACTGATGGTGTTAAAACTAATATAAAGCCGGTTGTTGGTATGGAGTTTAAGAGCATAAATGATGCATGGGAGTTTTATAAAGCATTTGGAAAACAAGCTAGGTTTCCGGTAATGAAAAGCACATTTAAGAAGAATGTTGCAGGGGAGATAAGAAGTTATACATTTACTTGTGCTCGAGCAGGTAAGCGTGATTCTGTTTCTGAAAAAAATTTACAGCCTCAAGCCACAATTAAATGTGGTTGCTTAGCTAAGCTAGTGTTACGATTAGATTATCTAATTGGTTATGTAATTAGCAAGCTCGTTTTGGAGCATAATCATGAACAAAATCCAGAAAATGCAAGATATTTTCGCTGTAATCGATATGTTAATTCTTGGGTAAAGAATCAAATTGATCTCCTTGATCAATCAGGTGTTAGGTTGTACAAAAGCTATGGCGTATGTGTAAATGGATGTGGTGGGCATGAGAATATGACATGTAGTCAAAAAGATTGTAGAAATCTGATTGATAAGTTACGTAGTTCACGGTTGGGGGAAGGAGATGCCATTGCAATTCTAAAGTATTTTAACAAGATGGGTTCACAAAATTCTGGATTTTATTCAAGAGTGGATATTGACGATGATGGTCATTTGAGAAATTTATTCTGGGATGATGGTAGGTGCAGGGAAGAATATAAAGAGTTTGGCGAGGTTATTTCTTTCGACAGTACATACTTGGTGAACCAGTACAACATGCCATTTGCTCCATTTGTTGGGGTGAATCACCATGGAGATTCAATATTGTTTGGATGTGGTTTGGTTGCACATGAAGATACAGAATCTTTTGTATGGTTATTTAGACAGTGGCTCGATTGTATGTCCGGATGTGCTCCTCCTGCAATTGTAACTGACCAAGCCAAAGCTATGCAAAACGCGATAGAAATAGTCTTCCCAAACAGCAGACATAATGGTGCATATGGCATGTGATGAAAAAACTGCCGGAAAAGTTTAAAAGCCATAGTAAGTATTTGCGTATTTCATATACAATGAGAAAGGTTTTCTATAATACACAATATCCATCAGACTTTGAAATAAAATGGATGGAGATGTTAGAGAAGTATGAATTGTTTGACAATGAGTGGCTCAATGGATTATATGAAGAAAGGCGTCGGTGGATACCTTGCTATCTAAACGACTGTTTTTGGGCTGGAATGCAATCTACACAAAGAAGCGAGAGTATGAATTCATTTTTTGATGGATATCTTACTCCGAAATCAACTTTGAAACAATTTATAGAGCAATATGAACTCGTAACGAGGGATAAGGTAGAAAAAGAAACCAAGGCCGATGCAGAATCATTGTCCAAATTGATTCCTACTGCAACTTATTATGAAATGGAAAAACAGGTGCAAGGAATGTATACTATGTCAAAGTTCAAAGAGTTTCAAGACGAATTAACCTCGAAAATGTATGTTACTCGTGAAAGTGTGTGGATTGACGGGATTGATGATCAACGAATTAAGAAATTAATGAACTTTGATGTGATTTTTATTGCAACTGACTGCGAGGTTTCTTGCTTCGAGTTTAAAGGGATTCTCTGTAAACATGCACTTAATATATTAATCCGGCATGGAATTGACTTGATACCTGACAAGTACATAAAAAGAAGGAGGATAGATGTGAAGAGGTCCCATACAAGTATGAAAGCTACTGTAGGGGTTTGGAAAAATACTGTTGAGAGTGATCGTTACAACATCTTGAACATTCTTTTTAGTGAGGTTGCAGACTGAGCAGTAAACTCGGAACATGATTTCAGTGATATTAAGCTATTGTTAGAAATGAAGTTGGAGATGCTAAAGAATTCTGAGATTGAACCAAAGAGTCCTTCCACTAATGAGTGTAATGAAAGGGAAGAGAAAGATTCCCTGGAAGAATTTGTGGATGCTGTAGTAGATGATTCTATACTTGATCCAAAACATATAAAGCGTCCAGGCCGACCACGAAGTAACCCATATAAAAGCTCATGGAAACATAGCAAGAAGGTAACTAACAATGATGGAAATACATGTAATGAAGATGGGCATGTAGCTGTTGATGTATCTGCACCACCGGCTAAAAAGCGAGGAAGACCACCAGGCAACAAAAATAAAGAAAAAAAAACTACCAATTCGAGAGGAGACGGAAGCGTTCAGGTAACTTACTTTCATTCTTTCATATTTATCATTTTTTTTCTTCTCATAATGTATAACCAATATGGTTGGAATTATATAGGTTGTGCCGCAACAAGAATCTAGTGGATTACTAGCACAACCGTCTCATATGTATCCACCAAATGGACTAGCACGAGATCTTATGTATAAAGCTAATGGAGTAGCACAGCAAGTGCATATGTACCATCCTTGGGAATTCTATCAGCATCCGCATCCGCATCCAAACCCTCATTACGGAGGACTGCCAAATGCCGTGAGTTACTTTCACGTTCAAGGGTCGGCACCAACTTTGCCGCATACAACGCTTAATATGCAGATGTTTGGAGGGTAAGCCGCGAAAAAAAATCATCCACAAATTATGAAGTCACGTACATTTTGGTAATCATGCAGCTGGAGCGTGTTTTGTAATTATGAAAATTGCTTTGCCGCATATATCGCTTAATTTTTTGGTGTATATGAAGTTTCTGCAGTCCTCTTTTCCTGATAAACATCTGCCTATCTTGTAGACGAGTTACCTCCTATTGGTTTCCTTCTTCCAGTCATTGTGCTTTTCTTTTCAGAGTTTAATTATTATCTTTTTTGGCTTGCCAAGCTTGCTACACTAGAAACCTTTTCCAAAACCAACACCTTGTATATATCGCTCACCTGTACAACTTCGCCTATATCATACCTGCATGCTTGAAGGTGAGAAAAAGACCATTCTGAACTAAAATTCATGTATATTGCCACACCTCCCCGTTCCTTGGAAAGATTGCAAGCTTGTTTTCCATCTCAGCAACTGTTCCTTTCACAAGATGAGAGAAAGACAAAGTATCTCAGCAAGCCATCCAACTCGCAATACACCGCCCATAACTGATCATGGGCATTGGTTGTTAATTCAGTAAGTAGAGAGCTAAAAAGTTGCTGCTCATCTGCTCTTTTGTGAGCTTGAATGTATATGGAGATACCATTCAAACTATAGTCTCATTAAAAGGTTGAAATCACAATCACACTTTGCATAAATTAACTATCAACAACAATATTGTTAATTAACAAATTTCCATATTCATTCAGACAATAAAGCAAACACCTTGTAAGCATACCAAATAAATACTTCTACTCAGCTAAGCACAAAATTTAAGTGAACCCAATTTTTGAACTGACTAGTAGAAGGTGAATACATGATTAAATTGAAAATTAGCACATCATCAATTTAGTTGATCTAGTAATCATTCATTTATGCCAACAAACTATACCACATTAACCTTCTCCGTTACAGAAATAGAGAATGGAAAGAAAAAACTATAGAGAGAAGAGAGATTTGAAGAAAGCAAGTAATATGTTCACAGAGACGAAGGAGAAAAGACAGAAATCGTCTTAAATAAATTTGAGCTAATGAATTATTCAAATCCAGCCCAAGTTTCAAAAATTCAGGATTTCACGTTCCCGCCTAGTTTTTGGTCAAACACTAAAAATTACGTGTCTTCCTTAGTTTGGTTTTTGTATCGCCACGTAGGCCGACAGCTCATCGGGGAGGAGAGTGGGGAGCATTAAAGCTCGTTGAATAGTATTGACGTATCTTTATCCTACAAAACATTTTATATTAAAAAGAAATATTAGTGGGGCCCTGAAAAACCAAATCTATTCATTTTGCTCTAGTTTCCCATAGTGCAAAACACAGTTTGTTCATCCACGTGGCTTAACCAAAAAAAGTTTTGATCATTGCCATAAGAATTGCCCTAAGCGGTTCCTGATAAGAAAACTAGTTATCTAACTTAGTTTAGACTTATCAAAATAAGGGAAAATTATTTCGAGTAATTATTTCCTTGATAAGAGGTTAAAACAAAATTACTTTGGTGATTTCAGTTTTTAGTGATGCTTATCAAAAGTGGTGTTTTAAACCTTATTGCTTGACTCTTACAAGTCGTATCGAGTTCTTATGAACTTGAAGGTACTTTCGAAATATTTATTGTATTTTTTTTGTCTCATTGTCATTTTTGTGGCAAAAAGAAGGAGAAATATATGGAGTATACAGTGACTTATAATCATTGAGAAATGATATATGTGGTGAAAAGTATATATTTAAACGAAAAAATTAAGGCATAGATTAACCTGGCTTGATTGGGGTATACCCAGATTAATTGGGGTATACCTAATGAGACAAAACCTGGGTCATTTAGAAGTAAAACAGGCCACCCCTTAACCATGTATTTTCGAAATGGCTAATATACCCTTATTTAATTAACACTAAAAATTCTGATTAGCTTAACTAATTGAGTTTAGATTAAAATTTTGAAAATAAGAATTCAGTAAATTAAACCTTTTGTCTGTCTTATGAGTTCGATTTCGATCAAAAATTTCGGTTCTCAAAATGTGAAAAGTCGGCAAGGTCGAAGATTGAATAAGGTGCCGACTGACTTTGGCCGGCAAGGTCGACGTCTGAATAAGGTGCCGACTAAGTATAGCCGGCATGGTCTGCGGATGAAGAAAACGCCAACTATTTATGGCCGGAATGGTCTATGAATGAAGAATATGCCGACTATCTTGGGCCATCTATCTTATGGTCGGCATATAAATATTTCCTACAATGCCGGCTATCATATAGTCGGCATGCAAATAATTTCTAACATTGCCGGCTGACTTATAGTCAGTCGGCATGCAAATAATTTCTAACATGGCCGGCTGTTGAAAAGTCGGCAATATTACCTTGCCGACCTTTAGTTATACCCAACAGAAAACAGAATATGGGAAGATGTAATTCACTTTATTCATGCAATTTTGGTTACTACATTGATTGAAACATAAAATCTAACTCCTTGTCGACGGAACAACGAATGCACTTAGCATGTGCATCAAGCCTTTGAACTCCTAGGCGACTCTAGTGGACGAGTTATAGTCTCGTGAGGGTTTATATAGAGATCTACCCACAAAACCTACACTAAAACTTCTAAAGCCATCAATCTTCGTCCGAGGAATCCGTCGACGATACACCTTCCATCATCTCCGGGGCATACTCCGGGATTTTGGATACCATGAATTGATAGCTTGCATCAAATGCGAATGTTTCCCCCTTTTCCTCCAAGTAGTGCGCTTTGACGACTTCATGCTACAAAAACAAAACACAAACTTAATTTGTTAGTAGGAAGAACAAACAACATGGATCACGTAAAATAAACCACAAAAATACTTACAAATTGTTCAATGGACAAGTTAAAGTGGGTAGCGTTGAAAATCGGTTTTTGGATAGCTAAATAAGCAAGTATCGCATTTTCGATGACTAGGTGCCTATCATGAATTATTTGAACACTTCTTCCATTAGGATTCCCAAACTCTTGCCTATATTTGTTGTATACCCTAGCCCAAAAGGTTACGGCATCCACCCTTACGGAGGACTGATTTCTAACCCGAGTTTCCGCATACCATGCTTTGGTGATGGATAGATCTTCATTTGAATCAAATGATGCCATTACTTGTAGGTGGAGGTATTGAGTGAGTTAGATGGAGTATATGATGATATGAGCTTTGGAGAGTATATGCAAATAGGTGTATGTTGTTTTGTAGAGAGAACTAGTGTATTTATAGGATGGTGCCCAGATTTGGCCGTTATGGTAGTCAATCAATGCAATTGTACTTGTCAAAATTTGAATTTTGAACTCACCGGCTAGGTTTTTTTCCCCAAACATGTCGACCAAGTTTAGCTGGCAGGGTCGTAATTTTATTACCCTGCCGACATTATTATGATTTTAGGCATTAGGAGTTAATTTTCTTCTGTATAACAGTCGGGACGGTATTTGGTCATTAGCTTGCCGGCTTTTATATAGTCGACAAGATCGTAATTTTATAACCCTGCCAACCTTATGATTTTAGGGCATCAGGAGAAGGTATTTTCTGCAAAAAACAGCCGGCAGGGTCGATAATTTAATACCTTGCCGGTTGTACAACAGTCGGCTAGGTATTAATTTGCTTACCTTGCCGACCCTGGTAACTACATCATTGAAGCTGTCAGGGCTGGCAGTTTGGAAGTTCACAACCTTGCCGGCTCTGGTTTAGTCGGAAATGTAACTCAACAAAACCCTTCCGGCGGAATGATTGAAACTTTACATGGCTAAACAAACCATTCATTCAACAACTAGAAATCCAACATTTTTTGTCCAAAATATGAAAACATGTCCCATAAACCTTAAAAAAAAAACATTTGTCCAACCATTAACCTTAACATTTGTCTATCACAACATAAAGAAATAAATTAGAAATGCATTCATTCACCACCACGACCGCGACCACGGCCCCGTTTAGCATTATCACGACCATGACCATTACCACTACCACCACCACGGGTACGAGCTCTCTTTTTGTCAGCATTCATGTTGGCTTGTGCTTTCCTCTTGGCTTGTGCTTCCCTCTTTAGTTCGGCATTAGCTTGCTCCCACAATTCGTCGGCATCCTCATTGTCAACATTGCTAGCATAGTCAATGTGCTTAGTTTGCTCTTCAATCGACAAAGGTTGTCCTCTTTCTCTCGCGCAACACATCATCTTCACAAGGGTCTTCAAATGCTCCTTCTATTAAACAACAAACAATTAATAGACTGATTCGATAATGTGGTCTTAAAAAAGTAAGAGAAAGTCTAAAATACTTACAAAGTTCTTAAGACTTGTTGTTGCGTCTTAGGGTGGCATCTTCCTCCTACGACCCGGTTGATCAACAGTCTGTTCCCTAATCACAGTAGGACGAGCCCAACCCAAGTACCACGGCATGTAATTTTCATGATCTTCATGACCTTCGGTCACCTAGTCCAAAAGACCCCTATCGATTTTATGCTTTTGTATTTCCCTCCAATGAGATGTACCTAGTGCTGCAGCGTAATGGACGCCAATACTTTTTTGGGACGTGGTGCACGATTCCCTTACCACTTTAAAGAACGACTTATCATCGAAATGGGGTTCTTCTTGTACGTAACCCACTTGTCGCATTACCCGATGTGGATTGTACATTGAAAATCCATGGGGGTACATAATGTGAAATTTTAGTTGTAGTGAAAGTGGTGAGTAAAGTTCGTTCAACTCGGGCTTGTGAAGGATTTTTGAGAATTAAATAAAATTGTTTCAACAATAATAAGAAAATACCGAGACTCTGGATTCCACCATTGACCAATTAATTGATAAACTCTAATCAATATTCATGCAATATTCTTCTTTAAAGTGATTCTAATATTTGCCTCTAATAGATTTTTGAAGTAGTAGTTGTAATCACAAAGCATGAAACATCAAAAGTTTTAAAACCTAGCATGTTCCATCAAAACAACTCACAACTACTCAATAAAAATCAATTTTTCTTTTAAGTTCTATGCAAATAATCATGTAAAATAATTGCAATAAATAATTAAAATAGAACTATACCACTTTTCATGGAACAATGGCTTCCTCCGTCGCCTCGGCTAAGGGGTTTAGCTCCTCATATTAATTGTGTTCTCAAAATACATCTTTGGTGTTCAAAAGTTGATTACAAGAGAGAAAAGGGTATACTGTAGTCGCTGAAAGTCTAATACAGCGGACGGAATCGTTGCTGAAGAGCTTCGGTGACTGCAGGATGATGCGACCGTAACTCGTTGTCACTGAAAATAAGTCTGCCTCTGCAACTTTCTTTTTCCGCTGTTCTGTGTTCTTCGTCTTCTCCGGCAACAGCAGCAGCAGCAGAACCCGATCTTCTTCTAATGATTTTTATGGCTTCTCTAAGGCTCTAAACTTTCCCCTAAGGTCTTGGTTACCTTCCTAGGACTCGAACCAACCCTTTTATACATAGTAGAGCAAAGAAAATTCGAGAATAACTTTGGTTTTTTTCCTCCACAGCAAGTTGCGATATTTCTTTTTTTTCTTCTGTTTCACGTGTTCTCAGCTGTCCAAACTCCTCCCATGATAGAAACAAATCTCTAAGAAGAGTTTCCTTCCTCTTCTTCACGTAAGTTTCCAAAAATAAACCAAGAAACTTGCCCAAAATAAACCGTGATATTTTTAACCTTTTTTTCACCTCCAATTCGAGTTCTAGCCACTTTGGATCCATTCCAACACCCTTACCTCGCCTGTTAGGTCCATAGGAACAAACCCAATCAAATTCAGCCCTTTAATCTCCCTAAAAATCGATCAACAATCCATCCACAAAATCGTATGTTTTCTGGAAATTTTCCCGCCATTTTTCTGTTTTTTGAAAACGTGAAGAAATGTGACCTCCCCCTATCCAGACCCGGTCTGTACTTAGCAGCTGCTTGGAAATGGGTTACCCCTTATCAAAATGAGAGTCCGAATAGCAAATGTCCTCCTAGGAGCCTTTAACAACTTTTCGAGCCAATTTTGCCGCAAAAGCCTATTCCTCCAAAAACACCTACAAAGGGGTAAAATACCAAAATTAGTACAGAAATGGGTACTAACACTATACATAAAAGAGATGAAAATAGACACATAAATGCGTCTATCAGTACAACAAGGGACCGTAGTAGAATGCAACATCATCTCTCCTTTGGATTAAACCTTCATTTATAACAACTCGATACGGATCAAATATTACCTCATCCGTAGTCAATTTGTCCAAGGCGATTCGCATTTTGATAAGCTGCTGCGGCATATCCTTATCTTGAGCACCCTTAAAACTGTATTTCTATCCTTTTGGCTTATCAATTGCAAGCTTCTCATTCACTTTGACGTAGGGGTTGGCTTTCACTAAAGTAGGGAAGTGCTCATATATCCAAACCTATGCAAACACAAAGTTTAGTAAGAATCTTATCTTATACGCATTTTGCAAATATAAATGATTTAGACAATAAAATTACCTGGAAGAGACATAGATTTCCATTAACTTGCACAGTGAATGCCCTTGAAGCCTTTGTCAACTCATTGTTCAAGAAGGCGACCACCGCAGTACCCCAAGAATACTGATGCATCTGATCTAAGGGTTGCAATAGTTGAATATACTTGCAGTCGACCAAGCTTCCGGAACTGTCGGGGAAGATACATTTGCCCAGGACATATAACAAATAAGCTGACGCGGTAACATTGATTCGCACCAAGTCCACCCTTCCTTCATTTTCATAGATTTTCTTGGTTCCAGAGAATGTGTCCCTCAACTTCTTCAGATTAAACTTCTTGCTTAGATAACCATCCTTCATCACAAGCATAGACTCCGTCTCAACCTGATTCCAACCGAAAAAAATCTTTGGTCAATTCGAAGATCTTGTCCCAAGTAATGCCATCATCGTAGCCATCACTGATTGCTTTTCCCTCAATCTCGAGGCCTAGAATTTGATGAGCATCATCGAGAGTTACCGCCATCTCACCGAATGGGAATAACATTGTATCAGTCTCTCCGTAGAACCTCTCACAGAATGTAGATACGGTAACTCTATCATACTCAACAATCGAACTCTCCACCACAGTCCACAACCCGGAGTCCTTGACAATTGCTTGCACCTCGTCACATTCCTTGTCAAGTGGCCATTTCTTAATCACTGAACATGAAGCTTGGCGCCTCAAGAGACGAATGGCATGCTTGTGATCCTAAATACAAAAAACACAAAATGAAAAGAAATACAAACACTTGAAGCAAATTTAAGATATATACACTTAAATAAAAAACAAAGACGGATTGAGATTACTTATGACAGTATTTTGGATTTCACATGCCCATGAGTCTTTGTATCCAAGAAGAACATGTCCACCATCTTCTGGGGTCCCCTTTAGAGTCTCACCTGGTTTTAGTGTAACCTTCAAGTGAGAGGGAGGCATGTGGGAATCATCTGGTTTAGTGATAACCCTCTTCTTCTTTTCGGTTTCAGTTGTAGTTGCAGCTTGGGCTTGTTGATTATTACTTGTTTCTTCTCCACCTTCTTCTTCTTCCTCTTCAACAATTTCATCTTCTTTATCCTTATCTTTATCTCCATTACCATCATCATCATCATCATTACCTCCTCCAACAGGTGGCATGTCTTGATCACCACCATCATCATCATTGTTACCTCCTCCAGCAGCCGGAGTTCTTTCAAAAACATCATCATCATCACCTCTTCTACAAGATGGAATTGATTGGTCTTTATCTAGAGTTTCATCTGAATCATTTGGTTCCGGTGGTGGTGATTGAGAATCATTCCGTAAACGGATCTTGAGTGTTCCCGGCTCAACTAATGCCCCCCGATGTGTTGCAGTCAAGAGTTTGTCACCAACACGAGGAGGTCTTGAGGGAGGAGTAACATTTTTCTTCTTTGCCTTTTGCAACCTGAACAAGAACAATTAAGAAAAAATTCATAAGTCGGCAGGGTCGAAAAATATAATCAAGACGGCGGAACAATGGTCGGAAGGGTCGACAACTAAATTACATGCCGGCTAAACTATAGTCGGCAGGGTCTTATTCAAATAACCTGCCGGCTTATAACAACCATGAACACAGTAGATACAAGGATTTTCCATATAATTAGTCGGCAGGGTCTATAACCAATACAGTTCCGGCTAAAATACAGTCGACAGGGTCTATAACCAATACATTTCCGGCTAAAATACAGCCGGCAGGGTGGTATTCAAATACCATTCTGACTTTATAACTTTAGGCATCAGGAGACACAAACTATTCAAATATAGCTGGCAGGGTAAAAAATTATAACCCACCGACTAAAAATAAAATAAAAAATTGCCGGCAAACTCTTAGGTTGAATACCTTGCCGACTCTGTAAAAATCAGTTACAGGTATTCAACAGCCGGCAAGATCTTCAACCTAAGAGCTTGTCGACTAACCCTAAATATGAAAAGTCGGAAGGGAATTCACAAATTTGATTTTTCTGACCTAATTTGACATGCAAACATAAAATTGAAGTACTGGAGTGAGTTTAAGTAGGCCCTTACTTTCTTAATCGCGCCATTTCTTCGGTTTCAGCGACGTTGATTTCTTCTTCTTCGACGGTTTTTTTCTTCACTTTCTTTTGAACTAAATTTGCAATTCCAGGGTTATATTCATTGGGTTTTCTATTCGCTCCTTTCATACGACTAGCCCTCGGCCATGGTGGATCCATGTTTGAAGATTAATCGGAATTTTCGAATCGACGATTACGACGAATTAATCAACGAGTTTTCAGTGGTGGGGGATGAAGAAGCCGGTAAGGTAGAGGTGGAGGAGAAGAAGAAGAAAAAATATGAAATGAAAAAAAATAACTAATTTAGGGTAATAAGAATTATAAAGGGTAAAGGTAATATTGTAACTTCACCCATTAGGACTCCCTCTTAGCCCTTAAAAAGAGTCTACTTAAAATTGGGTATACCCCAATTAATCTAGGTATACCCCAATCAAGCCAGGTAGATTAAGGTGGAGAAACATATCATCATATTGTGTAGTATTACAACTGCGAAAGTGAATAACAAGTATGTTCGGATTGAATATATACCTAGCTTTCTTTTAGGAGGAGTTATGGTTTTTGTTATTCAAATGCTTCAACAACGCCTTTGAATATCCGCAGGTTATTATGTTGTTGAAACTTGGAATCAAGCGTATGAAGAATGAGTTAAGAGACTTTTATATAATGTAATATCTTTATTTTTCAATTCTTGTCTCTCCATATATATGTAATAGAGTTTTGTCACTAAAATCGACAAATGGGAGATTGTTAGAGCATTGCTCGGTTGAACCATCCAAGCATTGGTATGTCAAGTTTGGTTCCAAAACTCAAAGCTGTTTTATTAGATTACTAGAGTCAACTTCGTTACGTTAGACTAGGAAATGTAGAGACAAACTTGTGTTACTCTGAAGAACCTGAAGACGTATCCTCATCAGCTAACACATCATCCTTCTGTTCGTGTTAGTAATACAAGACTTGACTTGTTTCAATTTATATCTACGTTGTATGAAGTTATAGTAATTAATCTAGTATTAGAGACTTGGTCACTTCATTATAATCAAAGCGCCAAGGAAGAATATACAAGATATATTACAACTTTGGTATATTGAATTACAAAGTATAAAGTCTATCTTTTGAATTTCGTAATTGCGACATAGACACTATCTTTGTAACTTGTTACTAGATTGTGTAATGAACTTAGGATTGCTTCCATGCCTAGAAAACTATGTTTAACGACATTAGTTTGAGGAAGTAGACTTGAGAAACTTGTAAACAACTAGTATATATATCTTTCATTGATACTTTGATCATAGTATAATGACCAAGTCGCTGATACTAGAAACAAGTACAAAAAATATACTTCGTATGTTATGTTTTCAATAAAAACTGACTTGAAAAAACTATGATAGAAATGGAACAGGTCAAGTCTTTAGTTATTAACCTCAAACTGGAGGATGATGTGTTCGTTGACGCCGATACGTCTTCAGGTTCACTAGTACAAAAGTTGCCTTTAGACACGCCAGATATAAATTTCCATGCCACACTTTTTGTTTTTGGCGTGTCTATAGGGTAGACTTCTACCCTATAGACACGCCATGTTTTATGAGCGTGTTAATATAGGTGCTTTCAGCAACGCCAGGGATAGTAGCGTGTCCAAATATCACCGTTTAGTCACGTTAACTTTTAAATTTTTATTGGGCATGCTAATAGATCAGTCTATGGCCACATTAACCAGTTGTGGCGTGTCCAACAAAATAGTCACTCCATTTAAGGCGTGGTTAAAAAGTTGGTTTTATTAGACACGCTAGTATGCGTGTCCATAGTGTACGATTTATAGACATGTTGGTTTATATGCGTGGCTAAAAAGTTGGTTTTATTGGACACGCATACTTGCGTGTCCATAGTGTACGTTTTATAGACACGCCGGTTTATATGCGTGGCTAAATTTTTTGTCATATTGGTCACGCTATTATGCGTGTCCATAGTGTAAGTTTTATAGACACGCCGGTTTATATGCGTGGCTAAAAAGTTCGTTGTATTGGTCACGCTAGTATGCGTGTCTATAATGTATGTTTTATAGACATGCCAGTTCTATTTATTACTGGGTACATGAAATGGGCAGTAACTGCGACAGCACAAGGCCCAGCTGTGTTGAGGGCCTTTTTCTACCCCATCCCAACAGTCATTAACTGACTTTTAAAAAATAAATAAAAAAAGCTTCTGCCCACATTCGAACGCATGGTCCTGAAGGAGATAGGTAACAAGACGAATCAATCCACCAAGCTGCCCATATTTAATTGTTTAAGATCAGTGTTTTGAATGACTAACTTGTTTCTGCTACTCCATAGGGAGCAAAGGATAGTTACAATCTATACGTAAGCATGATGAGAGGTGAAGTTGGTAAACCATTAAGGGGTTTGACACAACCCGCCAAAGGTAATTAAAACATTGATCCAAGGTAAATGGTAGATATATTAAGGGTTTTGAGTAGGGTAATTTTCTTGCTTTGGGCTTGGGTGGTAATTTTTTTTTTACAAGGTGTTCTGCCAAGTTAACCTGAATGGCTATATAGAAATAACCCATCTGATCGATAGACGTTCCCTAAGTGTCAATGGTGCCTCTCAACAGGTGCTGCCTTCTCTGAATCTGCATGAAACCAAACGGTTTAATTAGACCCCAAAAAAACTCATCAAATATAGGTGACCTAACAATGCACCTCTTAATGGTAGTTCCAATTGGAGTAAAAGCTAATGAATTAAGCGACTAGAATTAGGCTTTGGAAATAAGGTTTAGCAGAGTAATGACGGATCTGAAGAGGGTGCGCATGGCATTGAAAAGGCGTGAATTATCCTAAAGAGGTTATCGGAACTTCCTGTATATAAACTCTTTCTTACTACTATCACAAAGAAACTCTTCCTCTTCCTCCTCCTGTTCTGCAACTCATTCATCCCTTTTACCCCAAACCTATATTTCCATTTCCTCCTCCTTTCCTACTCTTTCACCCCTTTATTCCCAAACACCAGTACTAATGTTTGGACTTGGTTTTGTTGTTGTCTTCTTGTTTGCTGCTGAATCCATTAAAATATTTTGGTGCTTGTGCAAGTGTTTTAATGGATTCAGCAGCAATCAAGAAGACAACAACAAAAACTAGTACAAGATGTTCTGCCAAGTTAACCTGAATGGCTATAGAAATAACTCATATGATAGACGTTCCTTCTATGAATGCATAAAACCAAACGGTTTAAGGTGACCTAACAATGCACCTCTTAATGGTATAGTTCGAATTGGAGTAAAAGCAAATGAATTAAGCGACTAGATTTAGGATTTGGAAATAGGGTTTAACAGAGTAATGGCGGCTTTGAAGAGGGTGTGCATGGCATTGAAAATTAAGGCGTGAATAGCCAAGCGACAGACACTTGACCAAGCTCCATAAAAGACCATTTATGGCTAATCTACAACCATTATTTAAACAAGGAAGAGGGATAAACAGATTATTATACCAAAAGAATAAATCATAGAAATAGAGATTAAGAAAACAGATAATGACAGAGAATGCTAGTAGTTCAGCAAATGGAAATCACACCGAGTCACCACCCGATTAACATGCAATGGTACGTGCAAAGTTGATAATTGAGACTTTATCAAGCTCTGAGATTGAAAGGTTGATTCCTTTTCTGGATCAGGAGAAGATAAGGAAGAAAGAGCAAGAAGAGCGAGAAGAATTGAAAGATTAAGGTTGAAAATGATGAGGAATTTCAGTTTTGGATGAGAAAGTTAGATTCTATAGATGCACGTCGACACAGGGAGAAGCTTCAACGACGAGGAGAGTGGAAGTGTTCATGGGGGAAAACTCGCAGTGCGACAGAAAGTGATAGTGAAGATGAAGAAAAGAACTGTGAAGGAGGAGAAGATGAGGAGAGCAGTGATGATTCAATGAAGAGAGATGAGAGTGCAAAAGAAGAGAAAAAGAAGAGGAAGAGGCAAGGGTTTGAAGATGTGATGTACAATTGCTATCTCTCCGAAAAGAAGAACAACCCTCATAAGTTTGCTTGAACCATGTCAGAACCCCTGAACGTGGATTCTGACGGAGAGGAGATTCCTGGGTTAGACCTCGATGGAGAGCCTGTGTTTGCCGGTGAGATGGTGGTTTGCAGTGAAGCAGAATATGGGGAAGAAGAAACCGAAGATGATGATCTCCAGGTTCCCTACACATCTTCAGACGATGATGATGGTACTGGTGCCTACTATGAAGAAGATGAGTTAAACTACAACAACAACAATGATGGAGATTCTTGGTGATTGCCTTATAGGTACTGTCAAATCCCTTAGAACTAGGGTAATATGATATTCTGATTACTATTTCTCTTGTGCATCTTCGTGAAAACTTGTGGGGATATTGATGGTACTTTATGTTGCTGAAGAAGTGTATGGAAAATGGGGTTTCAATTTCAGACATTTCGTGGTAGTTTCTTTTTTTGTTTTTTGTTTGATAGATGATGTTGATGAAGATCTTAGAAGATGTTAGGTGATTTTGGGGTTCAGTTTGCAGCAAGTGCATTGTTTGGATAGCAGCTGGGAGAGTTGCAGTGGTTATGATGGGTAAACCTTTTATGTCAGGTAGATTAGTAATGTTGCAGATTGAAAGGTTGATTCCTTTTGTGTTTGTTTTGCTTTGTTCTTTAAATATAGTAGGAGCTAGTAAATTTTGAAATTTTCTCAGTGAATGCTTGAATTAGTGAATCAATAGGATATATTAAATGCTGTTTAAAATGGTAGAAACTAGGGTATTAAGATTAATTCAAAGACTATTTTATGCCCAATTCTATAAAAAAAATATGTATGTGCAAGCTTATTACTATTACTACTAATCCTAGCATGACAAAATATTAATTCAACAATCAGTATAGCCAAATCCAAACTCACAATATTCACTCATCCAACATTGCTAAAAACCATCTGCATACAAAACCCCACCATGATTTAAGAATCAATTTTTTTCAACAATCCATACATTCATTCTCTAGTTAACAGGAAAATCCAAACTGTTAACTTAAATTTGAACCAAATTCAGTACCATGATGATCATCATTACCAAAATAGTATAACCCAAAACCAAAAACAAAGGCTAAGAGTATATTTACACTAACCAATTCCTTAAACAAAAACCAAAAAATGTTCCAACCTAATCATTCATCTATTAGCAAACACAAACAATTACATTCTATCACCTGGTTTGATTATCGCTTAGTCCCTTGGAGATGGTTGCTCAGATGCAGTCGTTTGAGAAGCAGGGACTGCTGTTGGTGCTGGTGCTGGCTCAGCCGGTTGCTCTGGTGGTATTGCGCTCGCTAGATTTCGCTGACCATTACCTTCCTCCACAAATGCAGCTATTCTGGATGCTTCTCTGCCAACTGCAGGACATACATAATGAAGCAGGGTATAGGGCATTCCATGAGCGGGTATTGGATGGGCAGCACAAAGAATAAGCTTTCTTCTGGTGGCAGCAGGCAAAGTGATAGTATCAAATCCATATCTTCCCCCTCCAGCCACAACATATTTAAGACCAATAAGCACCACCCTTTCGTTAATCACATACTTACCTTCGGTAGGGTGTTCAGCAGTCACAACCCAGCCATCCCGCATGCGCCATGTCCTAATGGGTCCGATTCCGGCAGCCGCTGCACCACCAACACCCCCGTCAACAAACTCATCACTAACACCTTCACCAGAAACAAAATCTACATCAGACAAGATTTCTTCGCAGTTCTCAGTAGCCATTGGTTCTTCTTCAACTGCACCACTCCCTTCGCAACCACTGCTTTCTCCATGTTCAGTTATACAATCTTGAAATGGAGGATCTTCTCCCCCTAGGAGGCATTTGATGAATCCGAGAAGTGGATGATGCAGTACCCTGATTCTCGGAGATATTATTAACCAATTGTTTGCAATTATCATTCCTCACAGGTGCATCAGAGATATTGCTCTCTATTGCTCTTGGAGGAATATCCATTTGGTGTTGAATGCTTCTCTGATGAATTTTGATTGCAAGGGGTTGATGACAAATTTTTCTCAAAAATTCAGGATGAATTTTTGTCTCTCTCTTAGTCTCAATTTTGAAATGGGATTTCTAGTTTGGACTCTAATGGAAGCAATTGGGATAACGATAATGAAGAAAAGAAACATCATTTTAAGCCTTAATTGGTTCGATTCCCAATGGATTCTCACCTTTTCTGTGAGAAAAACTCTTACTCTTCCCCCTCCTGCCGTTTCGATTCTCCATAAATCAAATTATATCTCTTGTGACTTGTCTAATCGACTTTTCTATTTTGAAAGTCATTTGTGTTGCGACAAGTGGAGGACATTCATAGATAATTTACACACGTGCTATTCACACTAGTTAACATGAATAATTTAGTTTAGTGTTACATGAACATGATTTGTATCTCTCTATGATCTTGGTTATACTGCTTGTCCCTTCACATGGACAAATAGAAGAACTGCTTACAGAGGAGAGGAAGTCGATAATGACGACAGTGTAGGGTGCACAAATTGTCTTTATATAAATGACATTAGTGTAGCACAGATTATATTTATTTATATATAAAAAAAATGCTACCATGTTTATGAAATCAAAGATGTTTCCTTCAAGAAAAATATAACAACGATCCTTCTTGGTATACTCACGTACCCAGAAATTTTACTCTGGCTATGTCTACCATGCATATAAAGAAACCTATGGCTACCATATTAAAAACAAAACAAAACAACATAGCCGTGTCTTCCACATTCGCAGAAGCAGCAGCAGAAACTTGGGAGAGCTGGATCACGTCATTTGTTGACTTTCCTTACAGTTCTACCCTTAATGTCGGGACGATAGTAATCATCCCTGGATTCCTTTTGCAGGTCAAGTTTATCTACCTGCGGCAAGTGATACTCACCCTGACAAATAACTTCCGTACTGAATTCCTCGTCGACATCATCACCAACATCTTTCCAGTTTTGGGTAGGTGCACCTAACACAATAGACTTTTTTTTTTTTTTTTTCCTAGTTTGTCACATAAAATACCTGCTTAGCTTGGGAGGATACAATGAAAGGATCATTCTGGAGTCCCAACTTATCAAGCTCAACCAAAATATAGCCAAGTTTGTCTTTTGAGACCCCTGCTTTGGTAACCCGTTTACACTTGAAAAGTGGCACTTTCAACGAATGATATGTCAGCACCCATATCTCTTGTAAAACACCATAATAGTCCGCCTGATTAAAGGTAATCCCCGCTTTTCTAATGTGCGTGTCAGTTGCCTCTACGTAAACCCCGCTATTCTGGTACACGGAACCATCACTAGATTTTGTGCGAAACAGGTATCCATTGATGTGATATGCTTCGTATGTCGCTACTTGTGCATTCGGTGGGATTGATAACCACCTTAAGTCCTGATTGAAGTTTTCTCTAGAGTCTGCCCACTCACTCTCAACCTGAAATACATTATAAGGATTAGCCTTCGTCTCAACGCAAAAGTTACATAGCAAGAGTGACATTTTCTGCAAACTCTGACCACATTTTGTAACCATTTGGCGAACTCTTCATTATGTTTTTGATCTAGCTGTGTATCCTTCATACCAAGATATTTATCCTTCAAAAATTTATGGTGTCGTCTGGATAGTACAATGATTAATGTTATTATCTTTACAGAAATTCGGACACAGAATCAAACACTAAATAAAATATGAGGCTATTTGGTTAGATCTAGTTATACTTACTCAATGTAAGGATAAACTTCAGGCGAATTCCGCAATACATAGAAATGCGCTTTATCCAACAGATCCGTATCGACAAGAGGAAACTTAGCACCTGACATTGGTTTTCCCCTAAAAGAATAAGAATCTTTGCCAGTGTCAGATGTGTTAAGTTTGCCTAGTAGAATTCCGACTGTATCATTCATGCTTTGTTGGTGCTCGCTGATCATCTCAATTGTCTCTTCCGCAATATTCCCTTCAACAATGCTTTGTTGGTGCTCGTTTATCTTTTGAACTTCGTAAATGTGACATCGACATAATCTATATAACTTGTTACTTGATTGTGTATTGGATATATGTATGGTCGAAATTATGTTTGATTATATATATTTAAAGGAAGTACATTTACGAATTTTTTTTCGTAATCGAAAGGAAATCAATAGGCGTTTTGGTCCGGTTTTCATCGAAGAATCTTTTGAATGACCAATTCGAAACCTGGGTAATAACTTTGGTAGAATCGATATTGACTTATGTTTGAACCGATCTTTACCTAGTTTTGGATATGCAGTAGAACCGATCTTGACTTATGTTGACAACCTTGGTAGATACGATCCTTACCTGTTTTGGGATACATGGAAGAACCGATCCGAGCTATTGTTGGGAGTCATGGTAGAACCGATCCTTACTCATATTGGAAGTCTTGGTAGAACCGATCCTAGCTATTGTTGGGAGTCATGGTATAACCGATCCCTACATATATTTGGAGACATGGTAGAACCGATCTTAACCAATGTTAGGAGTCATGGTAGAACCGGTCCCAAGAGCAAAACCGATCATTCATATTCACATATTACTTTACGGTTTTGTGTGAGTTTTGAATTAGGGTTTGCTAATTAGGAAAGTTTCATATGTCAACATAATTTGGCCATGAGTATAATTCTTATCTTTTATTGTCCAAATATATTCCTTGATACTCAAGGTGATCCCAATCCGAAATATTGGGAATCTTTTAATTAAGAATTTTTCGATTATATGCTTATAATTTTCAAGAAAATCAAAACATAACTCTTGCAAAGTTATATTAGTTAAGTGTTAAACTAATATTATATATTTTCTAATGGGAGATTTCAGAATTACACGTTGGATATTAGTTGGAAATAGGAAAACCGAAATTAGGTACTTATTGCATATCTTGAGAATATTTTCGGTTTTGGAATTTCCTTGTCGTCCAAACAACCTTGGTCTTTAAATAGTTGAGGTTGCATTTCTTTCAAACTATCCTAAGAGCCAGGCAAACTTCACTTGTATTATTTCTAGTGGAGTCGTCTATCCGAAGAGGAAAGTACCCTAATTAGGTGAAATCTCTTACGACCGCTCGTTTAAAGACTTCTATGGGATCAAGAACCTCTACGAGTACCGTTGGTGGGAAACTAGATAATTGTATTGTTACTTTAGTTTTAGATTATTGATTTGATTGACTAACGGTTGTTGAAACTTCGATTACACCTAGTTTGATTATTCTTGAGAGCCGTCTCTTATGACATAAGGTTCACTCAAACTAGATCAAAGTATTGACGGGATCTTTAGAACTTTTTTTTGATTTAAAGACATCTTGTGATAATCCGTTGTTAATTAACAGACTTCGTTCTGTGCATGATTTATCGCAAGAGGGTCAAGTTTTTGTTGTGAAGGTTATTTAAGAAGGCAACTGAAGATTTGAAGACAAAAAGATTTTTTCTTATTGGTTTTTGTATCTTGTGATTTGTGCACACATCTTGATCGTCTGGGATCCAACTTTGATTAGATTTTTCTAATCATAAAGTCGTTTAGATCGGCAACTATCATTTGGTGGTATTCTTCAATATCCGAATCTGATAGTTGTGAATCTGGATCTAAGTTACTGATTCAGATTGATTTTACCCGACAAAGGAGTTTATTAGATTAAATGGAAGAGCCTTTGTCATAACTCAACATATCTTTTTCATAAAAGATTATTGGAGTAGATACCAAACAACTTTGTTCCTTTATTGCAAAAGATTATTACAACTCAAGATTGATTTTCTTTCTTGGGATTCATGTGCATGACCGGTAGGTCGTAGACGCATGGATACTGAAGTAACTAAGTAACTATGGGTAGTTTACTTGGTCTTAACTGTACGAAGTTGGCATTGTACTTTGTGTAGCGGCTTAATTCTGAGAGTATTCAAAACTGGACTAGGTCCCGGAGTTTTTTTGCATTTGCGGTTTCCTCGTTAATAAAATCTTGTGTGTGTTATTTACTTTTATTTTCCGCAATTATAATTGTTTATTATAAATAAAAGTAAATACACTTGTACGTTAATCCTAATCACTTGACTCTGATCATATATTCAATCGGTCTTGTACTGTAACTGTTGTCAAGTGAATATCAAGTTGTCATATTGTCTCGACTTTGTCCATAGACGATCACACTTGGTATCAGACTTATAAGTTAAAACAAAAAGATTGTGTTTTATTTGGGTACCCTCATCTTTTCATATAGTCCTAGTGGTTTTACATATGCTACTTGTATCTTATTCTCTCTTATATAAGATGAGAGTTCTGTCGTTAACTGCCATGGTTTCGGAAACCCTGTACCACTAGGAATACTTTATTTAATCTTGTAAAGTGTATTTTGAAGGGTAATATGTCATCTAATATCGATAAGAGGTGGATGGATTGTACCCGTATGTCTAAAGAATAATACAAGGTGTAAGGTCATTTATAGAGTTTATCAAGAATAATGATGGTGAGAGTACGCAAGTCTCATGCCCTTGTATACATTTTATCAATGGTAAAGGTTTACTGCCATTTGTACAATTTCGTTTCATTTGCTCAAACATGCATGAGATTGAATCTTCGTATAAAATGCGGTGTTTACATGGTGAAAGTTCTATAATAAAAGCGAAGCAAGCACATAGTGATAATACTTCAACAGAAGATGTAGATGTCAAATTAAGAGATGTAGTTGACAATTTTGAACATCTAGCGATCCTTTAGTGGACCTGTTGTCGGCCCTTCAGTTAATTCTACAACAAAAGGTGTAAATGAGAATGTTGGAGAAGGTATAGATGTAAATGCTGGAGATAGAGTAGATGAGAATGCTAGAACCAACAAGAGTAAGAGAATACAATATATACATGAACGTTCCAGAGAACCTTTGTACCATTCATGTCTTAAGCTGCTATAAAACTAAACTACATAAAGCCCCGGTATGGATTTTCAGACAATGGTGTCACTACAGTCTTAGAATTGATGAAAGAGTTTTTTCCTGAAGGAAACACTTTTCAGTGTAAGTTCCCAGAACTTAAAATGATGATTCAAGAACAAGGGATAAATTATATAACGTATGATGTGCGCGTAATTGACTGCATCTCATATTGGAATAATAAAAGTGCATTGTTGAAGTGTCATGTTTGTCAAGAACCTAAATATATAAAAGTTTTCAATGATGAGAGAAAGCTGACTCAAGTTGCGTAAAAGACATTAAGGCAGTTTCAAATAATTGAAAGGTTGTGAAGGTTTTATAGTATACCATAGATAGCAGAGGCAATGTATTGGCATTTTAAAGCGCAGACAAATATAAATGTAATGCGACATCCAGTTAATTCTACAGCTTGGCGGTGTGCGGATAAGTTTTCTCCAGAGTTTTCTGAGGAGCCACAAAATTTTACACTTGGGATAACAATGGATGGCTTCAACCCTAATGGATGTTTCCGTTTGAATTATAGTTATTTAAAAAACGGGGGTCTAACAACCACACCCAATATTTCGTTCGGCAATCTGTATGGACTAACTCCAACATTATTCCAAGAGAATCAACTAGACAGTCAGACTCAATCGAGGAAAGATATCCAAGAATTATATATCTTTCTCAAATCAATCAGCAAATCAACAGGAATGAATCCGTAAACTGATTGGTATGAGAATAACTTGAACGGTACCAAAGACCAATGCTCAAGTGTCAATCAATTTCTATCAACAACCAAATGTTGGATTTACCAATTGATTGAACTACGCACAACCTGTGATATTTCAATTATCTAAACAATATAATGTGGAAAAGAAATAACACAGACACCATAAATTTTGTTAACGAGGAAACCGCAAATGCAGTAAACCCCCGGGACCTAGTCAAGTTTTGAACACCACACTATATTAAGCCGCTACAGACAATAGCCTACTACAAGTTAACTTCGGACTAGAATGTAGTTGAGCCCTAACCAAGTCTCACACCAATTAAGGTACATTCGCGTTCCTTACATCTCTGAATCCCAGTAGGACTCTACGCACTTGATTCTCTTAGATGATCTTACGCACAACTAAGAGTTGCTACGACCCAATGTCGAAGACTTTATAAACAAATCTGTCTCACACAGATAAGTATATTCTGATAGATAAATCTGTCTCCCACATATATACCTATGAAGTTTTGTTCCGTCTTTTGATAAATCAAGGTGAATAGGAACCAAATGATAATACGGTCTTATAATCCCGAAAAACGGCCTAGAAATATCAATCACCTCACAATAACTTAACTATATGGTAGTAGAAGAAGTTACTGTGGAATCACAAAGAACGAGACGAATAGCTTTGTGATTATTTTTTATATCTTACCTATCGGAGATAAATCTCGAGCAAATCTTAGAGAAGATAGTACTCAATACGATAGAATAAGTAAGATCAGAACACGCACCTACAGAGAAAATAGTTGGGTCTGGCTTCAGAATCCCAATGAAGTCTTTAAGTCGCTAACCTATAATGGTTTTAATAAAAACCTAGGTTAAGGGAGAATCGACTCTAGTCGTAAATAGTATCACACAGAAGTGTGGGGATTAGGTTTTCCAGTTGCTAGAAACAAAGCAATCAATATTCACCGTTAGATGAAAACCTGATTTAAGATTCAAGCTAAGTTTGCTTAAAACCAAAGCAATATCTCTCCACCGTTAGATGGTCTTAGCTTGTTACACACAAATGAAATATACCTTCATTTAGATATGGGTAACCGTACCTAAACGTGTATATTGAGTTGGCTCAATAACAGTTGACCGAAGTTAGCCATATGATCACTTTTGTATTAACCACATTCATCCAACACTTCTAGTTAATATGATAATCAAATGAATCTAATTGTGTTACTCATAGAGTTGTTCAATTATTTATATTCTCATAGAAGTATATAAGACACAATTGAAACACAATCGGATTTGATTCATGATTGTACAAAGTACTTATAGAAGAATCAATTCATGAACATTAAGCCACGGTTTGCAAAGATTGCATTCCTTAATTTATTAATGTATTTGTTCACGAGTATGAAAACATACTTAACCAATTTTAGAAATTAACCAACTAAGTTTGCAAATAGATACGCGGTTCCGGACTTTGGTCTTGTCCGATAGTTCGTAAACCGGTATGCATACTATCTTCCCGGACCTAACTCAGGTAGAACCGTTCGCATACTGGTATGCATACTTGGTTCCCGGACTTTAACAGTTAAAACCGTTCGCATACTGGTATGCAAACTTGGTTTCCGGACCTGAATCATACTACAACAGTTTGTATACTAGTATGCATACTGTGCTATATCCAGACAATGGTTAATTGTTCTAAACTCCCATTTCAATCATTGAAACGTCCTTACAAGACGACAATAGATGTCTCACACAAACTATTAGCTTATAAGTAATTTTCAAGTTATCGAATGATCAATACGAAACATTCCGAGTCGAGATCAAATGACTGTCACACACAAATCATGTAAGATGTTTCAAGGCAATTTTAATATGATCATTTTTTGACTTATTATTTAGTTTCCAACAAATAAATTGTTTCCAACTAAACTCATCAAGAATAATGATGAACGTAGCTAAAGCAAAAAGCTTCCAACACATATTTCGATAAATATATAAGTGAGTTAAACTCACTCGAAATATCAAATGCGTATAATGTAAAAGTATATATAGCTATACGACTTAGTCTCAATAGGAGATAGAATAGAATATACTTCTGAGTGATAGATAAGTTTTAGTCTCCACATACCTTTTGTTGATGAAGTTCCTCCAAGCTCTCCTCAGTAGATCTTCTTCGTCTTCAATCGATGAACGCCGTGAAGTCTAAAGCTCAACTACACATTCTATCTTAATCCGAGACATAGCTATAAGTAGACTAGAAATCAATACTTATAGTTTTGATCACCTAAACTTGACAAACAAGCTTGAGATAGCAACGCTTGAGAGTTCGACCGATCAGTGCTCTAACAGTTGTTGGCCAATAATTCTCCAGCCTTACAACCTTGCTCTTTCATATTGTATGTTGTGGGAGTTCTCAATGTTGGCACTGTTAATATTAGGCCCAAGAGCACCAGGTAAAGATATCGATTTCTATTTAGTTCCATTGATAGATGAGTTGAAACTCTTACCGAATGAAGGTATAATAACATATGACTTCTTCACTAAGAATAAATTTATGATGAAAGCGTGTTTGTTATGGTCTATCCATGATTTCTCTGCTTTGGGTGCTTTATCTGGATGTGTGACTCACGGGTATTAGGCTTTTCTGACTTGTAGATAAGAGACAGTTATTGACTGGCTTCCGTTCAGTAAGAAGATCTGTTATACGGGACACCGCGGATGGCTGCCAGCAAAACACAAGTATAGAGATAATAGATGAGTTTCTCTAGAGGGGTGGAACACAATACAGCTCCATGGACATACTAACAGGGCTGTAGGTTCAAGAAATGGTGCGTAATATGGAATGTAAACAAGGGGAAGGAAAACAGCCAGCAAAGAAACATAAAAAAAGGATCTAAACGGGAAAATGAACATGGTGTTGATGAAGAAGAAGAGATATCCGACAACTTGTTGTTTTCAAGAAGGACCATTCTACATGTTTTTCCAAATTGGGTTTCAAACTCTGTCCGACAATGTACAAATGTTAAGCATACAAAGAAGAATATAACTGAGCATATTATAAACACTGTAATGGGGAATAGTAAGTCAAAAGATGATGCTAATACACATAAAGATTTGGAAGCTATGGGGATTAATTTTTTTTTATGGATGCACACAGATGAAGTGACTAGTAAAACATCAATGACAGACGGAAGCTTTGCGATGACGAAAAAAGAGAAAGTTGTTTTTTGTACTACTTTGAAGAACTTAAATATCCCTTCCGATCTTCGCAACAACGTCAGCATCAATCCTCCGGAGATAAAGAACCTCAAGTCTCATGATTACCATGTTCTAATACAACATATGTTTCCTTTGCCGGTTGATACCGCGACCAGTAAGTTTTCTAATCGTTTATATTTTTGCATTATCTTTACAATATTAGTGTCACCAGTAGGTTCTCTAAAAGTGTGTTTCATGCGCTTCTGCATGTTTGAAGATTATCGACGGTGAAATTTTCGAATTGATGATTACAACGATTTAATTGATGAGTTTATTTCATTCGAAAATGAGGAAAATGATGGAGAGGGGAACGATTGGTCGTTAGGATAGAGGAAGATGGAGAAGGATGAAATAAATTGATACTACCAATGGGGTTAGTATAATTTAGAATTGGCATGAGTAGTTTTGTAACTGTATCCCGTTTGGACACCCTTTAGTTTTTATTCTAACTCTAAGTCCACAATTTTTTTCATGTACACCAATTATTTTTGGTATACTCCAATCCTGCGAGTTTTTTTCATATACGTATAAGTAGGATTTTAATTTTGGGTATTTATATAAAAAAAGATTTTGTGATGGAAAAAGTTTTCCTGCTAATTTGTTGACGTAGATGATAATGTAGTACAATTATAGAGTCACCGAGGATGGTACCAACAATTGAGTTTAAAACTCTCGGCACCTAGATCCTACCGAAAGATCAAAAGAAAATGATATATCGCTATCATCATGTTGCACCGGTTACACCTATATATATATATTTTTTTGACAATCAACAAATTTCAATTTATTTAAATCAAAATAGTGAGTACATGATCGCTTACAAGAATCACAAAAACATCAAAGTATAAAATAATCAAAACCTAATACAAATGTAAATACCAATTACAAGTAAATCACGAAGAGAAATAGTCATATGCCGTAAAGATACCCAATTTTGGTAAATGTAAATTTTCAAAGTCTATAGGCTAGTTTGGTATTGCTACGAGTTTTAGAAAAGTGCTTTTCTGTGGTGCTGTGCGTTGATGTGCTGTGCTGTGGAAATAAATCGGCATGACGTTTGGTAAACTATAATTTAAAAAGCAGTGTGCAATTAACAAACTGTAAATTCTGTTTGGTAAACTGGTATTTTAAAGTGCTGGTGATGTCGTTAATGACGAAAATAGACATATTTCAAAAATTAGTTTTAAATACAATTTTATTATAATAAATTATATTTCAAATTTCAATGTATTTAATAAAATATAAGTAAAATTTATTTTATCATTTTATTTATTTTTTATAATTATTATCTAAAATAAGAAAAAATACAAAGGAAAGTATTATTTAATAAAGAATTTTATGATTATGGTTAGCTTAAATTTTTTTTTGAAGCATAATATTATTATTTTAATTATTATTGTAATTAAAGTTGAAGTATTATTGTAATTAAAGTTAGAAATATAATATTAAGTGTACAATATTCTAGGGTAAAACTTGTCTTCATAATAAAATAAAAAGGTTAAAATAGAGAATCAATTAAATCGAACTACGTGGGTCCACATCTTCTGCTTTTCCAGCTTTTAAAAGCTAGTGCTGAGTAGCTTTTAAAAGCAGGCTTAAAATTAAAGTGCTTCTCTCTAAAAGCACTTTGAAAAAAAATTACCAAACACAATTTTTGGTTAAAGTTTGTTACAAGTTTATTACAAAGTATTTTTGGTTGAAAAAAAGCAATCCCAAACGGGGCTTATAAATGAGAGTATATGGTAATCAATAGTAATAAATGAAAGATTATTAAGATAATTAAATTATCTGCGAAATTAATCACAAAAAGATATTCACGATCATATGTTTATATAAGCATCTCCGAATCAAATGTCATTCCTTCATAATCAATGCATATATAGATTTTCACTGCTCATTTCCATCGAGGCATCACGGATGAAAATTAAAGAAATAGATATTTTGCATGAAATACAATCCATATGGTCCATTATATTTAGGAAAAAAATTAATCAAAAACACACCTTATAAATTTTGAAATTTGTGCACATATACGATAGTATCGAGCAAGACAAGTAGTCGTCAAACACTAACCACTTAAGAATTGCTTATATTCTCCTCCAGATACTTACCTATGGCTTCTGCTTCCAGCAAGGTTTTGTTTTTCATGTTGGTTCTTGTGGCCTATTCATCATTTGTTAATGTCGAAGCATCTCGATCTGTAGCAGGTGCCGGTCAATCTGTGGTTATCAACCTCAAGAATCTCGCTCCCGGTCATGTTCTCGCTACTGGTATGAACATATATCGAACTATCATACTGCATTTTTTATGTACAAATATGCCAAAACATTATTTGTGTATTTTTTTTTGAAGCACATTGAATCGTTTGACGATTAATAGGTTTGAATTTTTGAATTTTCATTCCCTTTGGAAGAAGTTAATTAGAAGCCTAGCTGACTCTAATTATGGGTTTGTGCGTTTTCTTTTGTAGCTTGCGATTGGCAATGTCATGGTTGTTGCCAATGCAGAATTCATGCTGACGGTAGCACACATTGCACGGATTGCTGTCAGTAGGCTTGATACCTTCATCTAATTTAGCACGAAATAACCCATGTAAACCTTGTCTTCGTTTTTCTTTCTTCTGAAATTAAAAGAGCTAATAATATACATGTAAGTCGGAATCGGAGTACAAGATTTATTATGGATATTTTCCCAAGTTCTATCCGATGTATACTTTTTTTTTAATCAATAAAACAATATTTCTATTAGAGGAGAGCAACATTAAAAAAAAAAGTTGAGGAAGTGAAAAAATGTAAATTTTGTTGTTGTTGATATTTATCAACTGTTGCAAAGGATTACATAGTCTTCCTCAATCCATTTAGCAATGTCAGGAGGATAGTTGGCGACAAAACAGAAATTTTGAGCTTCAAGTCTAGCTTTTTTTTTTTGCTAGAGCATAGGCTATACTGTTGCCTAATCTATTAACTACCTTGCAAAACCAGAAACTATTACTTAAAAATTTGTTCTTGACCGACAATATTAAGTGATGGTTGAACCGGTGCACTTGTGATTCCTAACTATGTAGTGAGTTCACCACACTATCGCAGTCCATTTCAAATATAACTTTATTAAATCCTAAAACATCAATCCATTCTACTGCCATTGTCAGAGCTTTACATTCAAAATGTTCTGATCCCACCTCTGCGTCCACCTCATCCTCCAGATTGATACCTGTAACTCTGAAGGGGTGACCTGCATAATCACTCACTATTAGTCCAATGCTTCATTTTCTTGTATCATACATATATGAAGCATCAATATTAATTTTTATATATCCTTTATCTGGTGGTATCCAATCCTTGATGAGAACATTATGGTTTCTGTTCAGACTAGTAGAAGCTACAACAAGATTACACTGTTGTATAAGATTTTGTATTCTAATGATGGTACTATGAATATTAGGTTTCATTTCCTGAAATATCAAACTGCATTTGTGTTTCCAGATGTACCATACAGTGTACATAAGTCTGAATACATAAAATTCTAAGTTGGAAATATTATGATGCCCATCATTATCACTAGTAGAAAACCAAGTTGCTACCCAATCCTAAAAAGAAACAAAATTTTGAAGCACCTCAGAAATATTCACATTCAGTTCATAACACTCCATATGGACCTAGCATAAGGACACTCACCCAACAGATGATTAGTAGTTTCAACACTATGATTACAGAAACTATGATGTACTGCTATATCAGTTTTATAATCAACAGTTTTATCTCTAGTCGGTACAAAAAGTTGGATATTGAAAAACTTGATTTCCATACAAAAAGTTGAACTCAATGAGGCACTTTAGCAAGCCAGAGATGCTTCCAAACATCTTTTGGAATATTGTCACCACTTATTGAGTTGTTGACATGATTAGCACGAAGATATTATAGGCACTTTTGACAGAAAACTTACCTTTCCTGTTTGGTTTCCAAATGAGATAATCTTCACCAGTTGTAGGAATATGCATGTTAAGAATGGCACTGGCAGTTTCTTGATTAAACAGAGAAGTCACTAGTTGAACATTCCAATCTCTAGTATTAAGAAAGAAAATATCACAAACAAAAGTCAAAGTAACAAGACTAGAAAGACCCATAACTGGGACAGGTGGACTATAAAACCATTAATCCAATTATCTAGCCAAATGTCTGTTTTAGTGCCGCATTGAACAATCCATATTGAGTGTTGTTAAAAAACCTCAATACCAGAGTAAATACTCCTCCAAAGCCAAGAACAATCATCTTTTAGTTTATCTAAGTGAAGTAAACTTCTATATTTTCCATACTTAGCTCTAACAATCTGTATACAAAGCGAGTTATTATCACTACAAGTTTTCCAAGCAAGTTTGGTTAACAATGCAGTATTAAAATGCTCAAGGTTCCTAAATCCAAGACCACCTAAAGCCTTAGGAATACTGAGTTTGTTCCATCCTATCAAACAAAGACCTTTATTTCTTTAATCCCCCCACCAAAGGTGTCTCTGAATAGAGTCTATTTGATCTATCATAATTTTAGGAATTATAAAGCTACCCATTTGATAAGTTGGTAAAACATTCAGGACGTGCTTGACCATTGTAGGTTTTTATTCTAGAACCAAAAGAGTGTATTATTGGATTATAAGCTTTGGTTTTGTTTCTTCCTATCAAAAGAGTAACACCAAGATATTTATCAATATCTTTCATTTCAGTCATTTTAAGTTCTTTGGCAAGTACATATCTAGCACTAAGACTAATATTATGATTAAAATAGACACTAGACTTATCCAGATTAAGCATTTGACCAGAAACTTTACCAAAATAATCCAAAACATTCATGATACCAGCAATGTTATGCATGTGAGCTTTAGTAAATAAGAATATCATCAGCAAACATTAGATGAATGATAACTGGTGCAATTCTAGCTGCCTTAACACTTGAAATCAAATGATTAGTCTCAACATTCAAAAGAAGTCTAGATAAGTATTCCATGCATAGAATGAACATATAAGGTGAAAGAGGATCACCTTGCCTAATACCTCTAGAAGGAGTAAAACTATGAGTAGGAGTACCATTCAAAAGCACAGATATTTGAGTAGTAGAGATGCATTGTTCTATACAACCACAAAATTTCTCATCAAAACCAAACTTTCTAAGAACACCCACTTAATCCTATCAAAAGCCTTATAAAGGTCAAGTTTTAAGGCCATAGTTCCACTGTAACCTTCTTTATATTTCATAGTATGAACCATTTCATTAGCAACAATAATGTTGTCATGAATATCCTACCTAGAACAAAAGCAGGTTAATAAGAAAAGATTAAATGCTTCAAAGAGGTTTGATTTTATCAACAATAATCTTAAATAATTTTATAAAGAGTGTTACACAAACTAATAGGTCTAAAGTCAACATATCAGACTTAGTTATTAGGCTAAGATAAGTTTTGTTGAATTCAGTAGGCATAAACCCAGATTCAAAAAAACTTTGAATAACAGTGGTAACATCTTCACCTACAATGTCCTAATTATATTAGTAAAATCCAACTTGAAAACCATCAGGACCAAGTAAAATCTAAGCAGTCATATGCTTAATGGTTTGATGGATTTCTTCACTAGTGGGTATTCTAGTGAAAATTAGATTATCCTAATAAGAAATTATAGTGGGTATTATATCAAAAGTGTTCTCAGCAAAGATAAGATTTGTAGTCTTACTACCAGAATCAAAATATATAACAATATTAGCAATCTCCTCATTGTCATTGTGCCAGACTCCATTGGAATCACATAAACAATCAATATTTTTCCTAAACATTCTTCTATTTGCTAATGCATGAAATATTTGGTATTATTGTCCATTTTAGTGATAAATTTGTCTCTTGATTTTTGCTTATAGAATTCATCTTTAATGCTAAACCATTTATCAAGCTTCTTAGTGATACTAACAACACTGTCATGCTGAGATTCTGAGAATTGTTCATTTTGGACAGCTTCTAGTTGATTTTGCAAGTTACTAATATTTTTTTTACCAATATATCCAAATTCAATTTTGTTCCAGTGGGATAATTAATCTTTTCCTAGTACTATGTTGTTTAGCAACAAGTTTAAAAGCAGGAGAGCCAATAACATTAAAATTCCAAGATAGATTCAGTTGATTTCTAAAAGAAAAATGTTTCATCTACATAGCAAATAATTAAAAAGGTCTCCAAGTATTTCTGTTGAGATCATTAGGAACCAGTAAAATAGGACAATGATCAGACCCATCTTGAACTAAGTTTACACAAATAACTATTATTTATACCCATACCTAATCTGGATTTCCTACTACCAGTTCCAAAGCTATTGCTTGGCCAAGTAAATTTTTTACAAGTACAACCAAGATCCACGAGACCATGAATATTCATTTTATCTTGAACATACTTGTCTTCAGTGGAGAAGTTGGAGGCTTCAGACAAATCATGCAAATGGAAATTAAGGTCACCTATCAATAACCAGGGTTGCATAATATTTTCACCGATTCTCAACATAAATTCCCATGGCTCTTTGATTTTATCTAAGTATGTGGATCCATACATAAAACTGACGAGAACATCAGGATGACTAGGATCTATTTTAGTGACAACATGTATCATATTGTTAGAAACATCTTGTATCTCACAATGAATACCATCTTTCCACATGAGAATCATACCACCATCCAAACCTATTCTATCTATATGAACATGATTACAGTAACTTACAGAATTTGCTAGATATATCATTCTATCACTATCAACTTTTGTTTCAGAAAGAAACAAAAAATCAGGAGATTGTTTTTTAACTAAAACAAAAGGTTGGTCTCTAGTGATTTTTTTTTTCCAAACTTTAGACATTCCAAGCTAAAATTTTCATGTTTAAATAAAAACTATTGAACAGGAAAAATAACTTTTTTGTGGTAAAAAACAGAAAAAGATAGTTTTTAGAGATAGTTACCAGATTAGCGGTAGCCTCTGTCATTTCATGTAGATGTTAAAGAGAAAAAGATTGCACTTGTCTCACTAATTAGGACCGACACCATATATTTTCCTACTTTTGTCTAAACTACCCTTATTAAAAAGTACAATCCTTCGCAAAATCCTCTCTCAAAGCAACAACAATCCATGCAAATATAGAGAACAAATTTTTTATATATATATATATTTTTGAAATAAAAAATACAAGACAAGAATAAGATACACTGGTTTTAAAATAAAGAATATAGTTGTGGTATTAATTAGTATTAGTATTAATTTATATAGGATTTATAATAAAGCAGAAAGAAAGGGAATGAGAGAAGTTAAAGAAAAACTAAAAGCTAGAGAGAAAGGAGAAGGAGATGGAGTTAAGGTTCTTGAAGATAAATCTTAGTTAGGAAAATTAGTAGAGGATCAGTTCAATTAAGGTAGAATGTTAATTCCCTCTTCTCTTTGTGTTTTGTTTTACTTGATTTTAATTTAGTTAAATCTTATATAATTAGGTTTATGAAATTTATCTGTTTAATTCTATCTATCCGATTGATGATCAATGTTATTGGTAGATAACATAATTAGGTATCACTAGTTAAAATTTGAGAATAATCCACTGTAAATTCACCGTTGAATGTTTGTGTCAATATGGATAATAATTTCTGAAATTTCTGGACAGATTCGCTTTATCATGTTTTTGTTTGATGTTGGTAATCTTGATGATTTTAAAATAATGTGTAGTCTCATGAAAGTTTTAGGTTTATGTATTATGTTTCATATGGATTTGGATTTGCTCAATTCCTGATTGTTGTGAATTTAATATGAATTATTTGGTAATGACATGTAATCTGCACAGTTTTTTAAGATAATAATATAAAATCATTATCGTTTGATTGAGCCATTAGATTAATGTAAAATCTGGATATGTGGTTATTTATTGAGTTATGTATGCTCTTCTAAAATTTAGAAATATTGGATAAAGTAATCACCGTGAGATGCATGATGTAAAATGTGTGCAGTTAGCTTGTTTGCATAAATGCTCAAAAGAAACTCATGTTGTTTGTCATATGTTGTTAAGCCATGGTTGCTTGTATTGTTTATAAAAATGATTTAAAAATATGAAATGAGTTCATGTTTTACCGTTAGATAGAACATGGTTTCATGCTAACGGCAGGTAATGATCCCCATGTAGAAACTTTTGTTCCTGGCTATCGATGGCGGTCGTCCGTGCGGGATAACGAGAATGAAACGGGTAATGATCCCCGAGAGTAAATGTGTACAATACCCATAGGAAGTTTTGTTCCTGACTATCGATGGCGGTTGTCCGTGCCGAATAAACGATAGGTGGGTGTACGAACCAAGGACATTCATACAATGAACTCAGGTGTGAAATCTAATTAGATGAATTATTGAAAATGTTATTCGTATTTTGAATTTATGATTGAACAAATAAATTAGATGATTTGAAGAAAATAATACTTGTGTAGTAATCTTGTTGGTTGAATATATATATCATCGATTGCTGAAAATTATGTCGTATACTCATGTTGTATGTTATTTGCCTCATTGATATTGTTATGGATATTTTGGGATTATGCATTCTATTGAGCTTTCATCTCACCCCAATTGACATTCCTTGCAGATTTATGGAAGTTGGAAGTGGAAACTATGAAGTTAGTTTAGTTACTCTATTGTTTTATTGTATTGCTTGAAATGTAATTTGAATTAATAAGTTTATTGAAAATATTGTTAAAAATGATTAGCAAATTCACATGTTTAAACTCATGTCAGAAAAGTTAAATTATGTTTGTTGTAATAAATAAATTAGAAGAGTTATATGCATAAGTCTCTTTCCGACTCGTAACGCTTCGAGTTTGGATATCCATAAGAGTTTGACCCTGGTCCGGAACTCGGGGTGTTACATTGGGAAATAGCCAATGCTTCCTAAAAAAACGAATCAAGATTAAGTTAGTATATTATTCAAAACTGGCTTGATGAACAACATTTGCACATACTCACTAAAGAACATTTCGGGACTCTTCGCCTTCAGTCGTTCCAATTGCCGCATTTAAACTTCCATTTCTAGGTAGATCTCCTCAAACCTTTTCTTTATTTGGTTCATTGATCTTCCATTTTCATTACCATCTATGGCCACAAAGACCATAAATACATAGTTCCATTGAGAATCATTACTTTCGTCCACGTTAATGCCTTGGTCTTCGTCATGTTTTCTTACCGTGAGCGTCGCTCTAATGATTGCAATGTCTTCTTTGGTAGTGTAGCGAGTAACCATATTTCTTCTTTTTTGTTGCATCAATTTGAGAGTTTGAAATTTTTTGAGAGTTTTTGCACAATTTCTCAAGTCGCGCTGTGACGAGGTCACCCTTGTGATAGCTTATGTAAGGGATCACCTTATAACCATTGGATATGAAATGTTAGATATGCACATAAACCTAGACAAAATTAGATACTTAAATTATTTTTGTTATCTTTTTTCCCTTTTATATATTATTTGTTTATTAGTCCCTTTAACAAATCGGAAACTTCATTATTGGAAAATTTATTTTCTTCTTTTCTTTTTGCGTAAAAACTTAGGATTGAGATGTGGATTTTTCTGCTTTTAAAATATGGAAGAAGATTTAATTGATTTTGATTGTAATGGCTTTAAAGTGATTGAACCTGAAATGGCTTTAAAGTAGAAGTTATGATACTTATTCACTTAAAATACCATTGAAGATCTAAAGTATTTAAGAAAACGTGAGAATGAAAAAGTAAAACAGATTTAGCAGGGAGAGACAATGGGATTTATCTCAAATGTTACATTTTTTTTATGTATCAATAAAAACAAACAAGCTAATAGGACAGGTTCGATCTAAGCACTAACACTGAATATGGCTCTATAGTCTATACTATAACGCATTGCAATTTACCTTAGTTTTAAAAATTCATAAAAACAGTTCAATCATGTTTTTCCATTTCAAACCAACCATAATTCACCTAGCAAATATATTAGTCCACTAATCTCCAATTTTAGTACTTCATATGCCGTATCACCATCCATGGTTCCAATATAAACAGTCATCTCCCCATTTCCAGTATCAGATTAATCAATCTCGATTGAGACAAGACAATATAGCTTTGTTGATCATACATGAACAATCACTTTAATACAACAAGATTTATTTTATTACCAGTTCTTTTTACTAACAATCGGTAAAGCTTAATGATAAGCTTGAGATAAATACCATATATATGATCGATTTTCTTACTTCTCAAGGGTCGAATAAAATTAGTTTGGATAGTTAGAGGACCAAGTAACAAATAAAATTAATCAAATGTTGATAAATACATAAAGAGATTAGAGAAAATAATTAAAAATGATTTAAATATCTTATTCTTGTCTAGAGATGTGTACATATCTAGGATGTCATATCCAATGGTTATAAAGCGAGCCCTTACAAGAGCTAACATGAGGACAATCCCGTGGCAGCCGGACTCCAATTTCTTTATTGGAGAAAAGTCTTTTTATAGCAAAGAAGTAGACGTTCCTAGAAAAAAATCAAAACAATAACTCAATGTAATCCTAAATTTACGACTAGTATCTATAGAGGATACCAGACCGTTTAAGCATCTACGGCTGGGTCCGGCTGGGTTATATAGAAGAGGTCCAACCGTAAATATGGAGACAGGTGATACAGGTAAACGTACGGCTGGGACGTGTATATGAATCGGCTGGGAAATTTCATATGATGACTTGGTAAGGGTCAAAACCCAGCCGTAAGTCCCTATACGGCCTGGTCTATTCTATATATCCTGGCCGTAAATATGGGATTACATTTGAATTGACTTGGAAAGTTCAGATTCGTGGATTCGTAAGGGTTAAAACCCATTCGAATGTTTGTTTACGGCCTGGTATCTTCTATGTATCATGGTCGTAGATCTAGGTTTTGCATTGAGTTTTTTGAGGAACGACTAGTTTTTTCAACAAAGATTTTTCGCAAAAACTCTCTCAAATTGTTGCAAAAGGGAAGAAGAAGCATGGTTATTCGCTATTCTACCGAAGAAGATGTTGCAATCGTTAGAGCGTGGCTAACGGTAACAAAGCATTACGAAGAAATAAACATTTACATAGATGAAACCTCCCAATATGCCACGTGCTCAAAGAGTAAATTTGTCAATAATTCGTCCATCAAAATTTGTTTTTGAAAACTACTAACTTATAATTGATTTGGTTTTTCAGTGAGAGATGGCCGAAGCCGATTATAAGCATGTCCATGGCAAGATGTTTGACCTTCATGGTTTCTATGTGTCTTGGAAGAACGTACTTATGCTGATTTCGATCACTATTATTAAGACCCATGTTTCCAATGTAATGATCTTTTCTTTAAATTTTATGCTACGAAATATGAATGCATTTTCGTTTCAATGAAATCTTATGAAATATGTGCGCCTTTTCTCTTTCCTTGGTTCCTAAAAATGGCACAATTATATAAGACAAGGAAAGTTTCTAGTTTTTTCCAAATACAGAACTACTAACGGCTAGAAAAAATGCAAAACCTAACCGTTAAAAGATTATAAATATGGAAAACTAGTGTCACGGTTGGGACACTACTGTAACAATTAGGAATTGCTAGCCGAATCAAAAGAAAATTTTCTATTTTTCGGCAAATACAGAACAACTTACGGCTAGGAAGTCCCAACCGAGTTGGGACTTCACGGCTAGAAAAACTGCAAGACCTAATTGTGGTGGGACTTCATGGCTCGGAGTTCTTAGAGGCCTAACCGTAACTAACCTTTTACGGCTAGGTCGACAAGAACTCCTAGCCATAATCATCGCAGAATCAGTTTTCCTAAAACCCAAATTCATTAATCTTACCAATTAAACTAATCTAAAGGTAAAATAAATGGTGAGTTTTTCGATTCTTAACATTTTGGAAGATTTGCTGGTGTTTGGACACTGAATCTTCAATTTGCAGTTCAACACCTTCATAAACATTACAATCATAACCAGTTGATGGTGGATTCTGTTGGAACAATTGTTGAAAATAGCCTGCAAAACAATCATAAACCAAACAAATAAAAATGTAATGGCTGAGTCACGACCAGGTCGCTCTCTTTAAGACGTTTAACGGCTCTGCCAAGATCGTGCAAGCAGTTCTTCAATGTCGCGTCGTCCCCTGGATAAAACAACCGAGTAAATCTCTTTCACAATCACTCTTGCACTTTGAGAGTATGTGATACTTGTACACTTCTATTCTTTCTCAAAATCAAACTTGTAGAAAACAAGTGATGATCACACACTAGTTTTCTTTCTCTCAAAAAATTCTTATTTTTCTTTAAAACTCCAAAAACATTAAAGAAAAAACTCTCTAATTGTTTTTCCAACCAAAATATATATTTTATAGTCAAAAGATCTTAAAAAATGAGTTTAATGAAAACATTAATATGATTTAATAAAAATAATTCACTCTTCTAATATAAAACGGTAAGAAATTTATAACAAAATAAATTTCTTTTAAGAAGATCATTAAGACTATTAAAGATAATTTAATTAAAATAATAAATGGAAATACATTTTTTGTTGTTGTTTTAAAACATATATTTCCAACAGATTCAATCCAAATCGTCCTGATTTGGTCATCTTGAGAATCAACCTTCATAAACATTTTTGAGAATCGGTGAAGATATGATAAAAAAAATTGAAAAAATTCGATCAATAGGTATTGTTTTGTTGTTTGCTTTTGAGAAGAAGAAGTAAAGTTAGTGAATTAATTTTGGTTTTTGGGTTTTGAATTAATTTTAATTTTAGGTAATAAGAATAATTTGAGGGTAAATTAGACTTTGAACTCCGACGTTCGGTAAACAAGGTGCCATCGTGACTACCAGTCACCCACCTATTATCTCGACCAATCAGAATACTCGTAGCTTACATGCACCTCTTCCGATGGCCGGCCAAAGTATGCTAGTCGAGCGGATAGGTTTTGTTTAAAGTTTGATCCTGACCGCCCAAATCAATCGCGAAGCAGTAACGACCATCCAACTTGGACGGGTTAGTTAAGCTAGCTTAACTCCTTCCTTAGAGCAGTTCCCATGGACTCAACAAACTTGAAGTTTGTTTATTTTGCTCCCACTATGGACTCAACAAACATGAAAAATGGATGTACAAGTGAGATGGAACATGTAGCGCGCGTGATGGAAGGCCGGGCGATCTTGGCACCAACGCTGGCGCTTGAGCCAAAAACGCTGACGCTTGTCCTTGCATCGCCCGTTCTTATTTCACACGCCAGCGTCTTTCCTAAAAGCGCCGAGTTTTACGTAAAAGCGCCAACGGCTGAATCTGGACGGCTGAAAACTCTTGTAATCTAACGGCTATAATTTTTGAGTTCTATAAATACTCCTCATTTCACCTCTAAATTCACACATTCTACACATTCTTCACTCTCAAATCATCTACAAAAATTCCTCCCAGAGTTCGTGGTGTTAGATTCACTCAACAAGAGGATTTAGCTATTTATAGAGGCTTTGTTTTTCACACACAAGATGCTGTTTTAAGTAATGCAGCCGAATCGACGTTGACTTTCTGGGAGAAAGTTTACAAAATGTTTACCGCTGAAACGGTGAACATTAATGGGCGTGATTCTCACTTATTGCCGCATCGTTTTAGTTCAATTAGTAGGAATGTATCGGAGTTCATCGCTTTACTAATTAAGAATCACAAAAATAAGCTCAACGGTGAAGCCAAACATTAAGTGGAACCCAGAACTCTAGCGATGTGGGCAGCATCTCACGGCGGTCGTCCTTTCGACTTCCATGCTTGTTTCAACATTCTTAGGGTGCTCAACAAATACGATCCCTACATCGCCCTAGGAATTCCACTACCCATCGAGAATTGACGCCTATGTAGTAGTTGTTTTAATCTAATGTATTTCTTTTATTCTCATGTATGATGTGGTTGTTCAATGCAATATGTTTTTATTTATGAGATTGATGGTGCAATGTTTAATCCAGGAAAAATTTAAATTACTTATGAAATTGATGGTGCAAATGTGAAGACATCCACATGTTTGGTTTTAGATAATCATTATAACACAAAATAAACAGCAAACTAAATAACATAATACCATAGTGAATCGATTTGTCCTTCAACTTCAATCAGCCCACTCCACCAAAAAACACTTAGGACATTCCCAGAAATTCCTTCCGTATGTGTCTTCTTCATAAGAAGTCCGCAAATGCATAAAAGTCTTGCAACCGGGATTTGGGCATCCACTGATTCTCTGTGGACAATGTTTGTATTCGTGATCTCCATATCCACAATGCTTGCAGTGTAATAACTCCTTCTTCAATTTGGCTTTAAGTTTGAAGTTTTTGCAGAGTGTTGCAATCTTTTCTTCTTCTTCTTCTTTAATCTTCATAGCATCATCTAGCATATGTGGTTCCTCTGGACAGTTGGGATCTTGTCATTGCAAATACCTGAGCTTTTCCGGTTGTGATTCAATCACCATTCTGATGCGTGAACAACCTTCCCGTGGACACTTTGAATACATCCAAGGGCATTGCATAAGACTGTGGTTATCCATGAAACATAATGGAAAAACCTCTTTTGCTTCGACACATAATATTTGCTTCGCTTTGCCTTTAAGAATCATGGTGGATGTTGAGAAAGAAATATTTTGGTTTGGTTGAGAATAAAACCTAGTGTTGTATTTATAACAAAAAAATAGGCGTTGGTAATTCAAACGGGCGGTTTTAGTAAAGTCGCGCGATTTTACTACAAACGCCAACTCCTATGGTAATTCAAACGGGCGCTTAAAGGAAAGCCGCGCGGTTTTACTACAAACGGCAATGGATAAATTTCCAACGGCTTGATTTTTTTCTCGACCTATAAATTCCATTCTTCCCATCTCCAAAATCACATCTTTTTTTTTTTTTTTTTTTTTTTTTTTTTCTCCTAAAACTCTTAATCTCTCTCACTCTGCAGAAATGTCTGTTAGAAATCGTGGTCCCAAGTTTACTGAAGAAGAGGATATAACTATATGCAAAGCATATTTTTTTCATAGGGTAATCACTGGTATGGGCTCTCAAGTCGGTTCTTTTTGGGAGAACGTTTTTTCAATGTTCATCTCACTGACGGGAAACCCAAGAAACCGAGATGCTCGTCGATTGTGTGCTCGTTTTCAATCTATTAGGCTTGCACTCTAGCCATTTCTTGCTCTGGTAATGGAAATTGATCGAGAAAAGTTCATCGGTGTAACTGAAGAAGAAGTGATCCAAACAACTCTTGATAATTGGGAGGAAGCTGATGGCAAACCTTTTCGTTACGAAGCGTGTTTTAGAATTCTAAAAGATGGTCCATCTCAAGCACATCTGTACTGCACTCGAATTCCTCTCCCGGTCTTTACAATGGAAGAAGATGTTACTCTTGTTCGATCTTGGTTACACCGTATGATGAGACCAATGAACAATGACTATTTCTGGGAAAGAGTATTGGGACATTTTGTAGCATTGCGGAACGAAACCATAAGAAACAGTAAGAGCCTAGAACTAAGAATTGCATTCATCATTAAGGAAGTCAAACATTATACAGAAGTTTTGTGGATGGTTCACCGTAGCAATTCTGGATTATCCAACGAAGAACTGGTGAGTATCTTACCTCTGTCCTCATGGACTCAACTGGATCATAAATATCTGAACTTGTTGTTTATCTGTTATACAGAAAACCATCGTTCAGACCAAGTTTACTGAAGAAAGCGGAAGAGAGTTTAAGCATTTTGAATGCTATGAACTCTACAGAGAGAATGTCGCCGGATTTGATGTAGTTTGATGTTTTTGTTGTGGTTTATTAAAATGTAGTTTGATATTATTTGCAAGTTCAAATTGTAATAAATTTCGCTTAATCTGAAATGGAAATCTATTTTAAAATATAAATATTTTCATTCATTGATATTACTGCCAATTCTTTTACAAGATATAAACTTAGACAATAATAAAAAGTACTAAACAACTTCAATAAAAATCAAGTACAAGTTTTGGCCTCCTGTTTATCTTCATTTGACGTATCTTCCATTCAACGCGCTCTTTGACAGTTTCTCCTTTGTTTTTGAATTTTTTGTTGTTAACTTTCAAAACTGGAGCTCTTCTTTGCCTTTTAGCGGAACATTTTCTTGGAGCAACTTCAAAAACTTGCACTTCCCTCTTACAATTTTCAATCTTTTTAAAACTCCCACATATCTTAGAAACAACAGCTTCAAGTTTTGCATCGCAAAAAAGTGTGATCGCCTTTTCAGCCATTTCACCAACAATAAACTAAAAAATTGAAATAGATTTTAGAAGAGAAAATTCAAGAGAAGTGAATTTTGGTGTGAGTGAATTGTTTGAAGATGATGGTAATTTATAGAGGTAAAAAGTGAATTTTGAATTTTAAAAAAACTACCCGTTGGCATTTTTGCTACAAACGCCAGCGGTCTACGTTCGAACGCCGCGTTTATGCTTTGAACGCCAGCGCTTGTTCTTCCAACGCCGACGATTTTTCTGCGAACGCCATCGTGTATCTCAAGTTCTGGCGCTTGATGATCAACCTCCCAATGCTTTACCATAATGGAAAAACTTGTTTGGCCATACACCTGGCTCAACAAAAGTTTTCATTCGACCATTACCATAGGAATTGCCCTTACATAACCGGGCAAGCTTCATAATCTCTCTCCCTATCCACTTTTAGTAGGGGTGAGCAAAAAGTCCGGAACCGCGGATTTCACCCGTACCCGTCCGTAAAATTACGGGTAAAACCCAATCCGTAAGCTCTATGGGCCGGAAACGGGTGAGATTCTCAAATCCGCACTCTTAACGGTCTGGTTGCGGTTGGACTTTGAAATCCGCGGATGAATCCGCATCCGGCACGTATATGTCTAATCTCCTACAAATATATACACTAATTTGAACTCTCATAACTCTGTGACCAAAGAACAGAAAGAATCAAGGAATCTTCACCAATTTCTAATCTCTTATTGGTTTTACAACAATTTACATACAAATTCAGCATAGTCAGGAAACAAATCAAAATTCAATCAACCTGGATACATAAGACATCACATTCTTCTAGCTGAGTAGGTTCTTCCATTGTACACCTCGTTTCCACTTCTTATCTCATGTCCTTACTCTGAGCTAGTGGTGTTATGGTTTGGGTCTTATACTGGTTTGGTTGTGGACCAACTATCCCCATGAATTATATAAGAACCATACGCTGATCAAACAGGCCATTCTTGTTCCTCGTCTTAAAATAAACCAAACGCTTCAAAACAACCACTTGACATTTGCCCACCATACCCGAAAAGAGTAAAAAGAAAGAACAAAACCAGCTCCATTAGAATTTGTAAATGGAGCTTTTGACTAATAGATGCACTCTTTTTAACTAAATCTGTGGTTAATCCGCATCTGGTCCGTATTATCCGTTGATCCGCGGATGTTAAATCCGCGGGTGATTGGGCTGGACACGGTTGGATTTTCCAAATCCACAACTTTGACGAATTGGACGCTGGTGACCCCTAATCCGCATCCGTCCGTTCGTTGCACACCCCTAATTTTTAGGATACTACAATCCTAGCCCCCAAAACCCAAATGGGAGCAGCCCAAAAATAGGATTCTTCTCAAAGCATAGGCATGCCACGTGTTTAGTTAGGAAATCCTCCCGTCATGTTGCATTTAACTAATGATTTTTTGAATGATTTTTAAACTTTTTCTTCTGTGAATGAATCAGCAACTATATATATATATTAGCTTATTAAAATTCAACTTACTCTTAAATAGAATAGTGATAGTCAAACTCTTTCTTGGAATCAAATAGTACTAGTAACATTTTCATTTCTGTGAATGCAGTATCTCTTTCGATTTCTATATCACAAGTGCGACAAGTCTTTCAAACCCACCATGAACAAAGAAGAGCCTGTGACCCCTGTGGGGCGGCTGTTCTTGCAAGAAGAAGGAAATCAAGTTATCAATTGTATAATCAATGCCAAATACCCTATCAATATAGAATCCGTTAAAGCCGAAATAAAAAACTCCATTTTTATTCAGCACCCAAGATTTCAAAGTGTTTTAGTAAGAGACAAGAATGGTAGAGAATATTGGAAAAGAGGTGATATAAATTTAGACAAACACATATTTCTCATTCAAGACATTGACCATGGTGATTCGCCGTCGGACGCTCTTAGCGATGACGAGATCGTGAATGCGTATTTGGCAGATCTTACTGTTTCATCGCCTCTCAACGATGATAAACCATTATGGGAATTACATATATTGAAGGATCAAAACTGCGTAGTATTGAGAATACATCATGCTTCAGGTGACGGGGTATCTTTAATGTCTTTGATTTTAGCTATGTGTAGGAAAGTTGACCAGCCTGATCAATTACCCAGCATCCCCGGAAACAACACCAGAATTAGTAGTAGCAGTAGTAGGGTCAATATGCGTGAAATTATTTTGAGATTGGTAATGAAGATTTGGTTAACTATTGTTTATGGAACGGGCTTCTTACTTCGAAGCTTGTGTTTGAAAGATGCTAAAAGCAAGATAAGTGGTGGGCATGGTGTTCAACTTTGGCCTCGGAAGCTTGCTACTGCTAGGTTCAAGTTCGACGACATGAAATCTGTCAAGAATGCCGTCCTTCACGCGGTTAGTATCTTCGATCTCGTATCCATATTTTAGTGTTTTTATTTTGGTCCTGTCTCATCTATTTGTTTGACTACAGCTATTATTCATTATTTTACAGCTAAACGGTGTTGTAACGTCTATATATATATATATATATAGAAAAAAGAAGTTCTGTTATCGTCATTTTTGGACAACCAGGTTTCTTTTTTCTTGTCTAATACAACCGTGGTTAATTATGATTGACGGTCAACTTTGCTCACGGCATTTGATGGTGAATCATCTTAATTTTCTTTGGTATTGCATGTGCGGTGTGGCCACTGCCCACCATCAATTAACATCTAATCCAAGATTATAGTACAGTAATACTGAATTAGTAATGCGATCAATATACGTGCAGAGCTCACTAGTATAGCGTTGTTATAATAATGTCTGCCTAATTCTTGACAAAGCTGTCCGTGATTTATAACCAAATGTATAATTACCGGAACTTAAAATTTTCTTTGAGTCAGTAAGCTATCATACTAGTTCTTTGACCGGGATCGTAATAATTTTTTGACACGGTTTGGAAGATTGGTTCTTATGCTGTACTCATATCTGATATCTGTCTGAATTACAATATTTGTTATATGGCAGACCATCAATGACGTTCTTTTCGGAGTGATTACATCTGGGTTATCGCGATACTTGGATTACCATCAAACCTCTGAATCAAGTAACTATCAAATTTTGATTCCGCTCATAAAGCACCTCAGACTCGAGTAATTAGTGTTGATCTTAGCTAATCATAAAGCATTCTTGTTTAGAGACAAAAGAGGGACTTCAAATCACGGGAATAGCAATGGTTAACCTTAGAGAACAGCCTGGATTGCAGGTCCATTACTTTAACGACTTCGCATTCCCTCTTATTGCATAATTCTGGCCTACATAGAGTAGTAGCCGACTTCTTTCTACAGAAGATGGACGGTACAAACTCTTTCATCCAAGGGATGCAAGCGTAATCATCGTGCATCTATTTTAAAGAGTTGTCTGCTAACATTTCTGATAAGCAGTATTTTGAATTTACTTTTACAGGATATGTCGAATTTGGTAAAGAGCAGTTCGGTGACAAGTTGGTGGGGTAACAAATTTGCCTTCCTTTTACTCCCAATTTATCCCCATAAAAATGTTGGCAATGATGCACTTCAATATGTCAAGAACGCCAAAGATATGCTGGATAAGAAGAAACTATCGTTAGAAGCTCATTTCACTTATGCAATTAGTAAATTAGCGATGTCACTTTTGGGTCCGAAGGTAATATATTAATCAACAAGGTTCTGTAACTTAAAGAATTGATCAGAATTTGAAGAATCGATAGTTGTATAACTTACAATCTGTTTTATTTGTGTTTGTAGGTCACGTATTTTCTTAACAACAGGGTTTTCTGTAATACAAGTTTTACGATATCGAATGTCGTTGGTCCACAAAAAGAGATTATGTTGGGAGGAAATCCAATAACTTCATTTAGAGCTACTTCGTCCAGTTTACCCCATGTAAGCTTTTTCCTTTTCAACCACTTGTTTCTGGTTTGCGCTAGCTGTGTCTAGGTTCATGGATTCTATGTAATGAAACTGCAGGCACTGACAATGCATATGGTAAGTTACGCTGGAAAAGCAGAAATGCAAATTCTTGTGGCTAAAGACATTATTCCAGATCCTCAGTTCCTCGCAAAGTGTTTTTAAGATGCATTGCTTGAAATGAAGGAGGCTTCTGCTGCTTCTGTTAATACCTGAGAAATTCGATTAAAGTACTGCTGCTCCTCTCGCAAATACTACTCAGTGAGAAGTGTATCTATCATGCTGCAATTTACTTCACTTGATATTTACTCTGGTGCAAATGAGAATATGCTGAGACAAACTTGCGTGTTTAGACTCTCATCAGATTATGGTAATAAAAATATTTCAAACTCCCAAAAGCATTATCAAGATGTCATTTTTACAAGCCTTATAGCCTTGTATTGTCAACAATAAAGAATGCACCATAGGGCCAGCTCAATAGCTTATCTAAAAAATCACAACAGAACAAAAATGGCTACCTTTAAAGACGGAAAATTCATTCTAACACACAACCAGCAATAGAGACAGAAACACATTTAGGATTGAATGCCAGAAACACCACTCCATTGGCAATCACAATTAGTCATACAACCAGAAGGCCTTTTTTATTTTTTTCAAAGAAGGTTAAGCTTTCTTTTTAGGCAAAGAAGGTTAAGCTTTATTCAAAAAGAAAAGAAAAAAAACAACTACAAGCAGCCTAGAGCTCAACTCACAGGCCCAAATTGCAAACCCAATCTCTAATTGGAGAACCATTTCAAGATTAGAACCCTGTTTTAGGGCATACATAAGAATTTTGAGGCATACAAATTTATTTTCCTAACTAGGGTATGTTTATAAGGGGAGTCTAATGGGTATGCAATGACCTATATACCCTTAAACGGTCTATATTATTAAATTACCCTTATCCTTAATTTAAAAACCAAAAACCAAAATCAGTTTTAAACTTAAACATCTTCTCTTCTTCTCTACTTGATCCCCTCTCGCGAAACCATCGACAAAAAATTTGATCGTCGATTGGTGGAAATTTGATCGTCGATTAAACACAACTACAAAAATAACTCGCACAAAGAATCTTGCAGTAGGTAGTCATTTTAAATCTTCTTTTAATCCTGCCAATTGAAGGACACGAAGAAGTTAATGGATCGGACGCAGAAATTCAACGAAATGAAGAACCAAGTCCTAAAATGATGATTAGAATGTATTTCCTATAAACCCTCTCTTATTTTATTATTTTTGATTGATAGAATATGATTAATTCAGAAAAAACTAGAACCAAGGCCTTTTTTTTTTTTCCAAAGAAGGTTAAGCTTTCTTTTTAGGCAAAGAAGTTTAAGCTTTATTCAAAAAGAAAGAAAAAAAACTACAAGCAGCCTAGTGCTCAACTCACAGGCCCAAATTGCAAACCCAATCTCTAATTGGAGACCCATTTCAAGATTAGACGTTTTGCTTCATTCATGGTTGTTAGATGAATTTTCTTTTGTACTAGCTGATAGGGTGAGTATGATATGGATTGGATCGAATTTAGCCTCATCTTCATCCAGTCCCATACATGATATTAAGTTTGACATCCATATCCAATTTCGCATCCAACGGATTTGCATAAAAATGACAAGAACTCTGATTAATAATAAGTGTTATGGACAACACTATTCATAACCATAATAATTAACAAAGCAAATCACTATTGCAATTGCAAAGTGCAAAATGTAGTAGTTGTTTTCTCTGTGCCTTCCAAGTTCAAGCCCAAGTAATCCTAAAGAGATAAAAATATCTTGTAATAAATTATATATTTAACTTTAATATAACAGGTGCGGCTATCCGACGGATTTTCAAGACAACATCCACACCCAATCCAAAATCCGTTGGATCCCACAAAACGTACCCGCGTCTCGTCCACCAATATAGGCCGGACACACACCCGCAAAAAATTGGTGGGCCGGATCGGACCAGTGGGTTGGATCCTTAATTTTCACCCCCACTAACTGAAGGAAAGCTAAACTAACTACATAGAAGTGCATTTTATTAGGCTCGTGCATAATTCATGATCAAGTTGCTATATGAATCGAGATGACATATTCTTCTCAAAAGAGAAACTTAAAGTGTTGAAATGCAGTGTCTGGAATTCGTGGTGGTCCTTGGTGTTGCACAAACTCTATCCTTAAATGTTAGAGCACTGCTCGGTCGAACTCTCAAGTTTTGCTATCTCAAGCTTGTTGTCAATGTAAGTAGCACGAAACTATAGTTTTCTCTCTAGTCTATTTAAGTCAAGTTTCAGACTAGGTTAGAGTATAGTAGTTGAGTATCACATATCACTAAATAACCCTCGAAAATTGAAGACTGAAGATCAAACGAAGACATTTGGAGAACTTCATCGACAAAGAGGTATGTTAAGACTGAAGCATTTTTACTCACAAGTATTACCAATCTATCTATACAAGACTATATTATATGATTTGTAGTAGATATTGCAAAGAAGAAATTTCGAATCAAGCTTGTCTTCTTAAACATCTAGAAATATGATTCAAGCAAGAGTTTTTCATATACTTGACAAACTTAGTTGAGAACGATTTATTGTTCATACACTATTATTGATTCAAGTAATCATTCGAAGATTTTCCAAGAGACGGTGTTCATCATTTATGGTAATTGGTAAAGTTTCAAATTGATTAAAGAGAGTTTCAGAGCTACTAAAATTTTGGTCACGGGAAGGTACACGTACCTAGTACGCATACTATTGTCTTCTGAGTTCTGGAATAGGGGTAGGTGCGCGTACCCAATATGCATAAGCCTTAGTTCTGAGTTCATGTAAAGGGGCGAGGTACGTGTACCCAGTATGCATACCTCAAGGGCCTGATTTCGTGAATTTTCTAAGGTACGCATACCCGGTACGCGTATCTTGGCCATCTGAATTCACAAACTGGTCCATAGGTACGCATACCCTTCCGCATACCTACCCAGTACGAGCTAAAGAAGATGCATTCATACTATATTCTAAAATATGTTTGCATTGCTATGACTCTCATGAACAACTCTGTAACATTTTGAACACTAAATCACTTTTTGTTTGTGTTTCATGACTCAAGTGTTAAGTGTTGAGTGAACATGACTTTGCTTATTATTTTTAAAGGTGTATTTGCCAAGAACTATCATTGTACACAGTTCCAATACTCTGAACCATAGTGTATATTCTTCTATATGATTTCAAGACAAACTTTTCATGTGTTTACATGAACTCCTAACAAGAGTTTCATCTAAACAGAGAAAGTGTTTGCTTGAATATCAAGTTCTCTTAGCTTGAATTTTAAGCAACCCTAGTCTTGAAAATATATAAATGGAGAGAATAAAACAAACAGGAAATTCAATCCCTGACACTTATTTGTCCTAGTTTTTTGCTAATGTCGTTCTCTATGAACCTAGGTTTCCTTTGGGAAACACAATTAGATTTATGACTTAAATACTTCACTTAGGTATTCGTGAAGCCAGGTCCAACTATCTTTACATTGATAGTTCGGGTATCCTGATCTTGTTCTTTCTGTCATCAAGGTTTTAGTAATCTCTTTTGGGAACGAGACAGATAGAAATCACAAAGTTCTCTTCGTCTTAGATTTTGTGATTTCTCAAGATAGTTATGTAAAACTCTTCTTAATTGATCGGTTTAAGATTGTTCTTGAGAGTGGTTAATAATCCAGGCTTCTCGGCTGACTGAGTGTAAGTGTTCCATATTTGCGAGGTTTGTTAGCTTTGTCTATTGCAAACATATTTCCAATCCTTGATTTATTGATCTAAAGGGAAATCAAATATGCTTATCTCTTAAAGGCAGATTAGTATCAAAAGTCTTCATTTAGGCTGAAGCAACTCTTATGTTGTAAAGGATGTTAACTATTTAAATCAATTGTGTACAGCCTTTCGAGGTTCAAAAGACGTAAGAAGCACGAATGTATCTAAATTGTTTGGAGGGTGAATTCGGTCTCAACTACATTCTAGTCCGAAGTCAGAAAGTAGGCTAGTGCTTGTAGCGGATTAATACATTTCATTGTTCAAATCTGTACAAGGTCCTGGTGTTTTTTTGTTGTTTCAATTGCAGTTTTCCTTGTTAACAAAACTTTTGGTGTCTTATGCTTTTCCTTTTCCATATTATATTGTTTATCTTTATAATAGGAATATCACATGTAGTACTGTAAGAGCACTGCTCGGTTGACCCCACAAGTTTTGCTATATCAAGCTTGTTGTCAATGTTAGATGAACAAAACTATATCTTGTTTCTAGTCTACTAAGTCAAGTCTCGGACTAGGTATATAATTTTTTAGTTGAGTATTAGACATCACCCTTGAAGACTGAATATCAACAAAGAAATTCAGAGAACATCAACAAGGTATGTGAACAATGACCCATCCTATTTACTCACTATCTTACCATTCTATCTTTACGAGATTATGTCGTATGACTTCTGGTATATTTATTGCAAAGAAGAAATTTCGAGTCAAGCATGTCTTGTTAAACATCCCAAAATATGATCTAAGCATTGGATGTTCATAGGTCATTAACAATATTTGTTCTAAACTATTTCTTATTCAAGAATTAATTTTTTGGATCAAATTAAAAATTACCCAAGCAATGATTTGATCATTTGGGAAGGTTTCAAACATCAAAGAGAAAAATTCATAAATTATATAATTTTGACTCAGGGTAGCTTGGACAACCATTGTGCAAACCATAGATATCTGAGTTCCTGGAATACAAGATGTTGGCAAATCAATTCACAAACCTTAAGTTCATAATAAGACAGTTCACGAACATAGTTCAAAACCCGTGGTGATCTGTATTTTTTATATTGGTGATGTTAGAGCATTGCTCGGTCAGACTCGCAACCGTTGCTATCTCAAGCTTGTTTGTCAAGTTTAGTTGATCAAAAATATAGTCTTGATTTTTAGTCTACCAATAGGTGTTTTGGACTAGGATAGATTGTGTAGTTGAGATTTACACTTCACGGTGCTTACAACTGAAGACGGAGATCTACTGAAGAACTCGGAGGAACTTCATCAACAAAAGGTATGTGGTGACTAAAACTTTTCTATCACTTAGAAAGTCTATTCTATTCTTCCATATCTCCTATTGAGACAAGTCGTATATGATATAGTTTTTCATATCATACACATTTGATATTTCGATCTAAGTATAACTAGCTTATCTATTTCTCGAAATATGTTGGTAACTTTCTGTCTTAGCTACATTCATCATCATTCTTGACTTTATGTCAAAAGCTGATCATGTGGAAATTTCTTTGAAACATCTTACATGATTTGTGTGAGACAGTCATTTGATGTCGACTAGGAAATTTTCGTATTGATCATTCTGTTAGAGCACTGCTCGGTCGAACTCGCAAGCGTTGCTATCTCAAGCTTGTTTGTCAAGTTTAGTTGCCAAAACTTAAAGTCTTGATTTCTAGTCTACTTATAGCTTAGTCTCGGATTAGGATAGTAAGTGTAGTTGAGCCTTAGACTCCACGACGTTCATCGAATGAAGACGAAGAACTACTCAAGGGAACTTGTGGAACTTCATCAACAAAAGGTATGTGGAGACTTGAACTTATCTATCACTCAAAATTCTGTCTATTTTATCTCCTATTTTGAGACAAAAGTCCTATTGCTATATAGACTTCAATTATACACATTTGATATTTCGAGCCGAGTTTATCTGGCTTATCTATTTCTCGAAATATGTGTTGGTAAGCTTTCGCTTTAGCCAAGTTCATCTTTACTCATGACGAAAGTCATGCTGATTATTTCAATAACTTGAAAATCGCTTTGATGAAAATAGTTTGTGAATAACGACTATTTTAACATCCTCTAAGAAAGTTTCAATGATTGAAATGAAAGTTTAGATCATGTAACCATCTTTGGATATAAACATAGTGTGTTCTCACATTTTTGTAAAAATCAAAAACCGGGAACCCAAAGTATGCGTACCCGTACAAGTACTGGCGGTTGTTGGAAATCCTGGTGAGTATGCGTACCCGTACGCATACGGGCAGAAAATTCACATCCGTGAATTTCTGCTGGAGTTTGAAAGTGAAAAACAAACTTAATCCAGTTACTTAAGTATGCGTACCCGTTTGCATACTTAGGTAGGTTACTTTCTAAAATCGGTTTGTTCATGAACTAAAACATTTATATAATAAGGAATGCAATCTTTGCAAACCGTGGCTATCAAAACCGATTTTTCTTCGATTATGTCTTGTATACTTCTATGAGATCTAAGCAATTGAACAACTCTCTAACTAGTTCATTTGAGTCATTTGAACTAGTTATGGTAAAGATGAATAAGGTTGATATGAAAGTGCTCATATAGCTAACCATTGGTTAACTATTGTTGAACCAACTAAGTGTACACGTTTAGGTACGGTTACTCAAACCTAAATGAAGTTACATTTCATTTGTGTATAACAAGCTAAGTTCGATCTAACGGTTGAAAGATATTAGCTTGATTCTAATCAGGTTTTCATCTAACGGTGAATATTGAATGCTTTGTTACCAAGGTAACTTAGATTGCAAACCATGATTTGAAATCTATATAAAGGAGAACTCTAGCAACTGGGAAACCTAATCCTCACACCTCTTGTGTGATACTAGTTGTATAAGCTAGAGTCGATTATCCTTTAACCTTAGGTTTTTCACGAAACCCTGTAGGTTAATGACTTAAAGACTTCATTGGGATTGTGAAACCAGACCCAACTATTTTCTCTGTAGTTGAGTGATCTGATCTTGCTGTTTCTATCGTGTTTGGGTACAATCGTAAGATTGGCTTGAGATTTATATCTCGAATAGGCAAGATAGAAAATTAGTCACAAACACCTTCGTCTCATCGTTTTTGATTCCACAATATCTTGCTTCGTTAATCGATTAAGATTATTGTGAGGTGATTGATAATACTAGGTTGTTCTTCGGGAATATAAGTCTGGGTTATTAATTGGTTCCTGTTCACCTTGATTTATCAAAAGACGGAACAAACACTCGTAGGTATATCTGTGGGAGACAGATTTATCTATTGAATAGACTTTTCTGTGTGATACAGATTTGTTTATCAAGTCTTCGACTTTGGGTCGTAGCAACTCTTTGATGTGGGTGAGATCAGCTAAGGGAATCAAGTGCGTAGTATCCTGCGGTTTTCTGTATTTACGGTTTCCTCGTTAACAAAATTTCTGATGTTTGTGTTATTTCTTTTCCGCATTATATTTTGTTATATAATTGAAATGTCACAGGTTGTGCGTTGAATCGATCAATTGGTAAATCCAACCTTTGGTTGTTGATTGAAATTGATTGATCCTTGAACATTGGTCTTTGGTACCGTTCAAGTTATCTCTCTTATATTCAATCAGGCTCGCAAATCCTTATTTGTTTGATTGCGGATTCAATTGAGAGATTGAGATATAACTCTTTGATATACTTTTATTAAGATTGAGTCTAACTGTCTAGTTGATTCTCTTGTAAGTATATTGGAGTTAGTCCATACAGATTGTTAAGCGAAATATTGGGTGAGGTTGTTAGACCCCCGCTTTTTCAATTGGTATCAGAGCAGGCAAACACGCTTAAGACCTCATAATTCTGTGTTTGTAGCGATCTTACTATATGGACATAAATTATATCTCCATAAACGTACCACCATTCTTCGATGGCTCAAACTACTCGTGGTGGAAAATTTCTATGCGTGCTTTTCTTCAATCTCGTGATTTTCAAACATGGGTACATGTTGTGAATGGCTATGATCCCCCGGTTAATAAAGAATGAGATGTATCTATACCTAAGGATATTGGTAGATATAGTCCAGAAGAAATCCTTGCTGCAAAGCAAAATTCTGACGGCTTAAATGCTATCATACATGCCATTACCCCACATCTCCAGCATCATGTGACTACTTGCACGAAATCCAAAGAAGCCTGGGATATCTTAGATACTGTATTTGAAGGGCATGCCTCTGAAAAGGAAGCTAGACTTCAAAACCTATGTTCTAATTGGGAAAACCTTCGTATGGAAGATGAAGAGTCATTTGATGAGTTTAATCACAAAGTGTCTGAAATTGTTAATGCATCTTTTGCATTGGGTAAGACTATTCCTGAAAAGGACATTGTGATGAAAATTCTCAGATCACTGCCTTCTAGATACGATTCTAAGAAGCATGCCATCGTTGAAGGAAATAATCTCGCAACTCTTTCCAGAAATACTCTGGTTGGGAAGTTAAAGATCTTTGATCATGAGCATACATCCAAATCCGGAAAGGATGTTGCTTTCAAAGCACAAAAGAACACTAAATTACTTGACAAAAGTAAAAGTGTTTGCATCTCTGAAGATGATCTTTCTGAGGCTGATTCATCAGATGAAGATCTTGACAAGTCAGTCTCCTTGATCACAAGACAGTTTAGGGATCTTCTTTTGAAGAGAAGTAAACGGTTCTCCAGAGATAAACCCAGGTCATTAGTTAAACCTCATAATCGTGTTCCTCCTAAAAACAGGGATAATGATGAAACTGATGACGAGGATATACCTCAGTGCTTTAAGTGTAAAGGTTTTGGCCATTTTGCAAATGAGTGTCCAAATCGTAAAAAATACACTGGGAACAAAGGTCTAGCTGCAACTCTTGATGAAATGTCTGACAACTATGATTCTAATGAAGACGAAAAGTCAAGTGTTGCACTTCTTTGTGAAAATATTGATTTTGATAATTGTAGCAATACATACATAAATCTTGATATTCTTTCAGAAGAAATCTCAACCGATCTGGAAGAAAAAAATTGATATACCTGTTTCTACTGGAAACTCTTTTTCTGATTTTTCAGGTTCCAATATGTGTCTAGCCGCGTACACATCTCGGGCGTCTGAATCTTTTTTGTTGACATGTCCTTATTGTTCTCTCAGAGGTCATGAGTAATCAAAATGTTTCAAGTACAAACATAAGATAAGATATGTCAACAAACTTCAACGAAGAGCAAATCGATTAGCAAACAAGCTAAAAATTGTTCAAAAATCATCAGAGGTATGTAATCGCATCTCTTCTTCAAAGAAGTTAGTTTCCAAAGAAAAGGCTAGATCATTAGAAAGAAATTTATGGTCTAAACACTATGAGAAACAGGGATCTATGAATTCCTTTCGAAAAGGATATGGTGGACATATTATTGTTCACCCCAGCACAACTTAAATTGTGTTGGTTAGTGCATCTTGTCTCATGTGCCTGATCAAAAGAGACAAGATTTTGCACACCTAAGGCTTTAGGAAAAGATTTTTTTTTTCTTGTTCTTGCTCTGTGAGCATTGTGAAGTCTGGAATTCATTCCGATCTCCATATCTAATTGATATTGGAAAGGACTTCCCTGTTTGATCAATAAAAGAGGGTTAAAATAGACAATTCTGCCTTTTTAGGGTAAGAGTTGTGCGTACGTGAATCCTTTAGGTATAAAGGTTCTGTAACCCTACATTCCTGTTTTCCTTCTCTAAGAAACTGTTTTATCACAAGTTTGCTTGTAGAGCTTGTTTTGAGAAATTCCTCTCACAAACCCATATGGAGACTCCAAGCATTATAACTTCTGATGGAAAAGATGTTAATATGATTGTTAAGCCATCAATCATGAAGGAAAAAGATAAATCTCCGTTACCTCCAACTTTGAAAAGAAAAAGAAGGAATGTAAGGAAACCAAGAGTTGTTCCTTCAAATTCTCAGAAGTTTTCTGATGTTCTTGATGAGTTGAAGGAAACAAGGAAGGAGATTCGGAAAATAAAGGCTTTTGTGTTTAAGACTCTTGAAATTCAGAAGGCCCTGGTTCGACATCAGTCAGGAAGGTTTGTTGCTATCAACTCCTTTCTTCATGAACCTTATGTCCCAATGGTTGTTGACAACAAGGAGTTCGGGGACGATAAATAATTTTTCAAAGGTCTTAATGTCTAGGAAACTTCTTATTAAAATTTATTCTTATGTTTTAAGAAGGATAACTAGGGTTTGGAATAACCATTATTGTGAGTACACATAGCTATTTCCAACGATTTTTATCTTGCAATGTTTTTAGATTTATTTATTTAAATTCTAAAGTTTATTTGGAAGATGATTTTGCAGTATTAATCTTAATGGTTTATATATTGCAACTTGTTATGGGATATGTATGTTTGCGTCCGTGAACTTGGATTGTCCCATACGTGGTCGAAAGTTAAGTCTTTCATATGTCAGTATGCAAGTATTGATAAAAGATTGAATAAATTTTGACAAACAAAAATTAAGCCTATTATGTCATTATGCAAATATTGATGGAAGATAGGATGAACTTTTGTTTACAAATATTAAAATCTATTATATGTCATTTGCAAATAGTGATGAAAATAGAATGAATCTTTGTTTATTCCGCAGTATTAATCTTCCCTGATCCATATCCTTATGTAAATATTGTGTGGCTCCGTAAGTTTTCTTATGTGAGCATTTTCGATTAAATTAATTATGGGTTCTCTTGTGGTTAATTTAATTGAGATACAAATTCATATTCTTATGTGATTTGTTAATGTCCAAAGAAATCCTTCTTTTCTTGTGAAAGTAAGGTCGCTCTTGTTGTTCTTTCGGGAATGACATTTTATGGGGGAGAGTTCTTAATTGAACTTGTGCTTAATTGCCAAATCTTTGTGGGGAGTGTGGCTGTGGAATATTATAGGGGTTATCTTGTATCTTTATAAACTCCTTGATGAATGCATTTAGTTTCGGCTATGTGATTGCATATAACAAAGTTGATATGTGTTTTTATTTTGGTCATGAAGTATCTCTATGGAAATTTCATTAAGATCCCACTAATTTTCGTACCTTTGCCAATTTTATTGACAAAAAGATGCAGAATTAATGTGTAGTTCACACTACAAATACATATGGTTTTCGGATCATTATGTAAGGGAGAGTGGTTTTCCTGTGAGATGAAGTATTGACTAAGGGGGAGTGATACATATCACCATAGTATTGTTGTCGAAGTTGTGATACAATTGAACTTTGATGCTGTGTAATAATACTATGACACTGTATAACAATGTTTGAGATCTATTGTTTTTTCATTGTTATAGCTACTGATCTTCAACAATGATGATGCTGAATTGAATACCTTTAGAATCATTGGAGTACTTGGAAGTGATGAAGATTTCGAGTAATGTTGAAGAACCAAGGAGATCAAGCATTTGGATGAGAAGCTACAAAGTTTATTTATTTTGTATTCCATATGTATTGATATTTTTGTCACTAAAATTGACAATGGGGGAGATTGTTAGAGCACTCCTCGGTCGAACTCGCAAGCGTTGCTATCTCAAGCTTGTTTGTCAAGTTTAGTTGCCAAAACTATAAGTCTTGATTTCTAGTCTACTTATAGCTAAGTCTCAGATTAGGATAGAAAGTGTAGTTGAGCCTTAGACTCCAGTGCGTTCATCAAATGAATACGAAGAACTACTCAAGGCAACTTGTGGAACTTCATCAACAAAAGGTATGTGGAGACTTGAACTTATCTATCACTCAAAATTCTATCTATTCTATCTCCTATTTTGAGACAAAAGTCGTATTGCTATATAGACTTAAATTAAAAACATTTGTTATTTCGAGCCGAATTTATCTGGCTTATCTATTTCTCAAAATATGTGTTGGTAAGCTTTCGCTTTAGCCAAGTTCATATTTACCCATGACAAAAGTAATGCTGATTATTTCAATAACTTGAAAATCGCTTTGATGAAAATAGTTTGTGAATAACGACTAGTTTTAACATCCTCTAAGAAAGTTTTAATGATTGAAATGGGAGTTTAGATCATGTAACCATCTTTGGATATAAACATAGTGTGTTCTCGCATTTGTGTAAAAGTCCAAACCCGGGAACCCAAAGTATGCGTACCCGTACGTGTACTGGCGGTTGTTGGAAATCTGGGTGAGTACGCATACTGGCGGAAAATTCATATCCGTGAATTTCTACTGGAGTTTGAAAGTGAAAAACAAACTCAATCTGGTTACTTAAGTATGCGTACCCATTTGAATACTTAGGTAGGTTACTTTCTAAAATCGGTTTGTTCATGAACTAAAACATTTATATAATAAGGAATGCAATCTTTGCAAACCGTGGCTATAATGTTCATGAATCGATTCGAGTGAATTAAAACCGATTTTGCTTCGATTGTGTCTTGTATACTTCTATGAGATCTAAGCAATTGAACAAATCACTAACTAGTTCATTTGAGTCATTTGAACTACTTATGGTACAGATGAATAAGGTTGATATGAAAGTGCTCATATGGCTAACCATTGGTTAACTATTGTTGAACCAACTAAGTGTACACGTTTAGGTACGGTTACTCAAACCTAAATGAAGTTACATTTCATTTGTGTATAACAAGCTAATTTCGATCTAACGGTTGAAAGATATTAGCTTGAATCTAATCAGGTTTTTATCTATCGATTAATATTGAATGCTTTGTTACCAAGGTAACTTAGATTGAGAACCCTGATTTGAAATCTATATAAAGGAGAACTCTAGCAACTGGGAAACCTAATCCCCACACCTCCTGTGTGATACTAGTTGTATAAGCTAGAGTTGATTCTCCTTTAACCTTAGGTTTTTCACGAAACCCTATAGGTTAACGACTTAAAGACTTCATTGGGATTGTGAAGCAAGGCCCAACTATTTTCTCTGTAGTTGCGTGATCTGATCTTGCTGTTTCTATTGTGTTTGAGTATAATCGTAAGATTGGCTTGAGATTTATATCTCCGATAGGCAAGATAAAAAAGTAGTCACAAACACCTTCGTCTCATCATTTGTGATTCCACAATATCTTGTTTCGTTAATCGATTAAGATTACTATGAGGTGATTGATAATACTAGGCTGTTCTTCGGGAATATAATTCCGGGTTATCAATTGGTTCCTGTTCACCTTGATTTATCAAAATACGGAACAAACACTCGTAGGTATATCTGTGGGAGACAGATTTATCTATCCAATAGACTTTTCTGTGTGATACAGATTTGTTTATCAAGTCTTCGACTTTGGGTCGTAGCAACTCTTGGTTGTGGGTGAGATCATCTAAAGGAATCAAGTGCGTAGTATCCTGCTGGGATCAGAGACGTAAGGAGCACGACTGTACGTTGAATTAGTGTGAGATTGATTAGGGTTCAACTACATTCCAGACCGAAGTTAGCTTTGTAGTAGGCTAGTGTCTGTATCGGCTTAATACAGTATGGTGTTCAAATCTGGACTAGGTCCCGGGGTTTTTGTTCATTTGCGGTTTCCTCGTTAACAAAACTTCTGGTGTCTGTGTTATTTATTTTCCGCATTATATTTTGTTATATAATTGAAATATCACAGGTTGTGCATTGAACCGATCAATTGGTAAATCCAACCTTTGGTTGTTGATTGAAATCGATTGATCCTTGAACATTGGTCTTTGGTACCGTTCAAGTTATCTCTCTTATATTCAACCAGGCTCACAAATCCTTATTTGTTTGATTGTGGATTGAATTGAGAGATTGAGATGTAACTCTTCTATATACTTTTCTTATGATTGAGTCTAACTGTCTAGTTGATTCTCTTGTAAGTATACTGGAGTTAGTCCATTCAGATTGCTAAGCGAAATATTGGGTGAGGTTGTTAGACCCCCGCTTTTTCACATTCAATCACTTGAGAATTTCTTATTAGCTAATGGTATGTGTGAGACATCCATTGTCGTCTTCTAAGAATGTTTCAATGATTGAATTAGGAGTTTAGAGCTAAAACCCTTTGTCTGGAAAGCCATCACAGTATGCGTACTTAGGTACAAACTATGTTGATAAGGTTCTGGTCCGGAAAACAAGTATGCGTACTCGTTCGCACACTGTTTCAACAGTGAAAGTCCGGGAACCAAGTATGTGTACCCGTTCGCAAACAGTTTTACCTGAAGTTGGGTCCGGAGCTACAGTATGCATACCCGTTAGCATACTGTTGGTCAAGACCAACTTTATGGAACTTGAGTATGCATACCCGTTCACATACTTTAGTGGTTCAAGTTCTAAAATCGGCAAAGTATGTTTTCATACTCATGAACAAAATATATTTATATAATAAGGAATGCAATCTTTGCAAACCATGGGTTTAAATGTTCATGATATGATTCTTTCGAATCAATCCGATTCTGCTTCGATTCGTTCATGTATTTTACTATAAGATAATGAACAATTGAACAACTCTATGATCATCATAAGTGATCTAAATGTGTTAGATGAATGTGGATTAGACAAAAGTGTTCATATGGCTAACTTTGGTTAACTATTGTTGAACCAACAAACGTACACGTTTAGGTACGGTTGCCCACATCTAAATGAAGTATATTTCATTTATGTGTGACAAGCTAAGTCCATCTAACTATGGAGAGATATTGCTTTGGTTTCAAGCAAAACTTAGTTTGCATCTTAAATCAGGATTTCATCTAACGGTGAATAATGAATGCTTTTTTTCTAAGCTAACTAAGCAAACCCTGATTTGAAGACTATATAAGGGAGAACTCTAGCAACTGGAAAACCTAATCCCCACACCTCATGTTTGATACTAGTTGCGACTAGAGTTGATTCTCCTTTAACCTTGGGTTTATTCCAAAATCGTGTAGGTTAACGACTTGATGACTTCATTGGGATTCTGAAACCAGATCCAACTATTTTCTCTGTAGTTGTGTATTCTAATCTTACTTGTTCTATCGTATTGAGTACTATCTTATCTAAAATTAACTCGAGAATTATCTCCGATAGGTAAGATATAAAAAGTAATCACAAAGCTCTTCGTCTCATTCTTTGTGATTCCACAATAACTTGTTTTACTACCATATAGTTAAGTTATTGTGAGGTGATTGATATTTCTAGGCTGTTCTTCGGAAATATAAGACCGGATTATCAATTGGTTCCTATGCACCTTGATTTATCATAAGACGGAATAAAACTTTATAGGTATTTCCGTGGGAGACAGATTTATCTATCTTAATAGACTTTTCTGTGGGAGACAGATTGGTTTATAAGTTTTCGACTTTGGGTCGTAGAAACTTTTAGTTGTGGGTGAGATCAGCTAAGGTAATCAAGTGCGTAGATTCCTGCTGGGATTCAGAGGCGTAAGGAATGCGACTGCACCTTGATCAGTGTGAGATTAGTTAGGGTTTAACTACATTCCAGTCCGAAGTTAATCTTTTAGTAGGCTAGTGTCTGTAGTGGATTAATGCAGTGTGGTGTTAAATATGGACTAGGTCCCGGGGTTTTTCTGCATTTGCGGTTTCCTCGTTAACAAAATTTCCGGTGTCTGTGTTATTTCTTTTCCGCATTATATTTGTTTATATAATTGAAATATCACAGGTTGTGCGTAGTTCAATCAATTAGTAAATCCAACCTTTGGTTGTTGATTGAAATTAATTGATACTTGGATATTGGTCTTTGGTACCATCCAAGTTATTTCTCATAATCAATCAGACTCACAGATTCCTTTTTGTTCGATTGCAGATTGATTTGGGAAATAGAGATATAACTCTTGGATAATTTTCCGTGATTGAGTCTGACTGTCTAGTTGACTCTCTTGAAATTGTATTGGAGTTGTTTATACAGATTTCCTAGTGAAATATTGAGTGTGGTTGTTTGACCTATGCGTTTTCAATTGGTATCAGAGCAGGCAAACACGTTTAAGACCTTATAAGTTTGTGTTTCTAGTAATTTGACTCTATGGACGGCAAAGTCTCTATCGACGCTTCACCAGATTTAGATCATCTTAACTCCGAGAGTGTTCTATAAACCATCGATGAGGTTGAATATCTTGATCTAGAAAAAAACATTAAATATTTTTGGCAAGAGAAACAACACTTGCTAAGGAAAATTGATGGTCTTCATTGCGAAGCTTATATCAAACTCTGATCTTCGTGAATGTTCTGAAGAGGTTGTTAATCTCCAAAGGAAGTTGGATGAACAAATCTAGATCAATACTGATCTTGTTGCATAAATTGCATGAAGTCTGTCAAAGTATCTTCAATGCAAATAAAAAACACCTTTAATCTTTCTCTAAAGGATTGTCGTAATTTAGGAGACAAATGAGGGTTAGGCTTCGTTGAAATTAATATGACTCAGAATTTCTCTGATAAGAGTAAAGATGTTGGTACATGTATGTTTTGTGGTTATCGTGATCATTTTCAACATACATGCATACCTTATAAGAAAAGTTTAAAGGTTGCTAGTGATCTTTATCAGAAAGCTAAACAACTGTTTTCTTCTCTGAAAAGGTATACGAATCTAACAAGAAATCCTAATCGGGATAGTAGTGTTAGTATATGAGCTTTTTCTCTAAAATCAACATTTCCTTTTCAATGGTTCCTTGATAGTGGATGTAGCCGACATATGACTGGAGATCTTTCTTGGTTTGTTAACGCAAGTGACTATCAAGGAGGTTCTGTAACATTTTTAGATGGGAGTTGCTGCTATATAAGCAAGAAGGGGACGATCAAACTACCTGGCGTTCCTGAAATTCATGATGTCGTATATGTAAAAGGTATGACTACAAAACTTCTTTCTGTTAGTCAAATTTGTGACAAAGGCCATAAAGTTTTCTTCAATGCGGATGGATGTGACATTGTAGACAAGTATGGATCACGGAACTCGTGGTAAAAACAATTGTTATCTCTTAGATACTCAATTTAAATATTGTTGCAATTTGACTAAGGTGGAATCTACACATCTTTGGCATAAGCGTTTTGGTCACATCAATTACCGCCTCCTAACTAAGATCATTAATAAGGAACTTATTAGAGGTGTTCCCAAAATCAATGCTAAAGTTGAAGGTGTATGTGGTGCCTGTCAAAAGGGTAAACAAACGAAAGTTCCACATAAATCATCTCAATATATTGTCACTAAAGCTCCGCTTGATTTAATTCATATGAATCTTTTCGGACCTATTCAACAACATACTGTTGCTGGAAAGAAGTATGCTTTAGTGATGGTAGATGATTACACCAGATTCACTTGGGTAGCATTTTTAGCTCACAAAAATGAAACCCTTGATGAATTCAAGATTATTGTTAATAGAATCCAGAATGAACAGGGTCGCAAACTAAAAAAAAAAAAAGGAGCGACCATGGAACTGAATTCAAGGACACCAAGGTGTTTGAATTTTGTGATAAACTGGGGATTATTCAACAATACTCACCACTCATTACTCCACAAGCTAATGGAGTTGCAGAAAGGAAGAATAGAAATATTCAGGAAATGGCAAGAGTAATGTTCCATAACAAAAACTTACCATTAAAGTTTTGGGGAGAAGCTGTTTTTACGGCATGCTATTTGATCAATCGGGTCTACTTGAGATCTAAGACCCTAAATACTCCGTATGAGTTGTGGTATGTGATAGACGCATTTATGTGTCTATTTTCATCTCTATTGTATATATTATTAGTACCCATTTTTGTACTTATTATGGTGTTTTATGTCTTTGTAGGTATTTTTAGAGAAATAAGCTCTTGCGACGAAATTGGCTCGTAAAGTGGTGCTTTACACCCCAGGATAGAGTACTAAAGGCACCCCAGAAATGCACCGGAAGCACCCCAGAAATACACCGGAGGAACCCCGAAAAATGTTGAAAATACCCCAGAAAAAAGTGTTAAAGGCACCCACCAAAATTACTAAAGGCACCCTAAAATGGATAAGGGCACCCCCAAGGCAGCCGAGCTGTTAAAGGCACCCGAGTTTTGGATTCAGGGCACTTCACCTTCATCATTTGAAATGGATTTTGGCGGGAAATTTCTTTTCTTCACTGGCAGTTGGTTCGATCGATTTTTGATGATGTTATGAAGAGACTAAAGGGCTGATTTCTTATGGGTAGTTGTGATATGACCTAATAAACATGTTTTGGGCTTTAGGTTCGACCGAATTTGGCTGAGTAATCCGCAAGAAGAAAACAGGGAGAAACGAGAATATCACGTGTTGAGAAGATTTTGTGGAGATTAGAGCGAGTTTAACATATTTTCAGCGTGCAAGAAGTGTGTGGAGATCAAACAGATGCGTGGAGGAGATAAACCGGGGAAGAATCACGTAAATATCATCCCCGAGTAAAAGAAAATATTTTGGATTATTAGCGAGATTTTTACGTGTTGATTGATATAAATAGGTTGATTGGGGTCTCACTGTGGGATAGAGAGAGTTGGGAGCAGTTAGGAAGAACCAGAGAGTCGAGAAATCAAGTGGCAGAAAAACTCCATTTTCTGCTGCTGTGAAGAACACGAAGAACATTAGACGCACGCAGAACCGTCGTTTTTCAACAGTGACAACGACAACTGTTTGTGGGTCGTAGTGCGACAGTGTCAACAACACTTCATTTTTATCGTTCTCTGTAACAGCTCGGTTTGTAACGAACAAAAGTGTTACAAACCCGGTTTTTATCAATTTTTCTCCTATTTCATCATTTGTGAACCATTTTTGAGCATTAATAAAGATGAATTTTGAGCATGTTTCCATGATAATGATGAGCTAATTCTCGCGTAATCAAGGCACGGAGGAAGCTATTTATGCATGAATAATTGGTAACTATTCTATTTTTCTCTAATTTGTATTTTATAATTCACTCAATCACTACTTTGTAGAATTTTAATTGTTTGCATAATTTTTCCTAATTAGTTGTGATTCAATTAGATAGGTTATGCTTTGGTTAGATAATCTATGCTTAAGGGATACAATTAATGTTTGAGAATATGCTTGATAATTTGTGAATTAAGAAAAAGAAATTTTAAAAATAATTAGAGTTTTGGAATCTTTATCATCATTTATTCATGTGTAATAGTGGAATCTAGTGTCTTGGTTATTTTCACTCTAAAAAAAAAACAAATTTGGATTAAAATTTTCTCTACTTTTAGTTTAAATAAATCTAGCTTTCACAAGTCTTACGAACTCATTCTTACCACTATCAAAATTACATCA
>JAJJMB010006998.1:2240711-2258066 GCA_023531105.1 Papaver atlanticum | reverse complement strand
CATACTAAAATTCATATATAAGTGACAGAGCTCTACTCAGATAGTTTCACTATGGACATCAATATCCGGAGTCAACAAATCACATGGATAGATTAAGAGATGGATATAGAAAAACATAGATGGTTTTGATGTTGACTAGGTGAACGGTGTTTCTCATATCTGTCTGAAGGCCTCTGCCAAGATGAACCTATCCTAATGGACTGAGATACCGGTCTGACTAATATTAACACAACTGGCATATACAAGGGGACCAGTGGTCAATAATCCTAATTCTAGATCAACTCGTCTGGCATATACAAGGGAACCAGCGGTCGATTTATTGAACTCACATTATTTATTTATTTATTTAGAACTAACAACATGATTAGATCTTGTGGATCCAAGCGCATGCTTCTAGTCAGCAGATTACATGGTAATTCCCGTGGATCCTGCATTCCACGCTTGTTTAGGCGACGGAGACAGGGAGAACACACACATATTGCTATCCAAGTGTTAATATTTATTCCGATTGGTGTGATTGGTCTGGTCTGGTCTTTTTTTTTTTTTTTTTAGTATCTCAATCACTCTGTTACACCCTAGCAGTGGTAACAACTTGAATCGTGAGCCCCGCCTAATCACTTAGAGAAACATATTTTAAAAAGAAAATAAAATAAAAACAGAAGTGAAAAGGACTCAACAAGATATGGCGAAACTATCATGTTATTTCTAACACCTGAGCTATGTGCTTTTACGAATAGACTCTTATAGATGTTTACATCTACTCAGATTGGTTCCTCAACTCCTAAAACCAAAATGCTTCCATCCACTTAGATTGGTTAGTGCCATCCTTAATAGGCATAAATTTCTAGGCTCTGGAGTTTATTTATTGCAACTAAAAAGTTTTACCCATACCCCCAAACTTAAATCTAACATTGTCCTCAATGTTTCTAATGAAAGAGCAGTACCAAAAATAACACAAGGAGAAGTTGGAAAGATAGTACTTGGGTGAAGAGAAAAATCAAAAACTAATATACAACATACAATGACCTCGAATCAAGGGTAAGCAGGGTCCTCCAAAGGGACCTCCTGAACATCACCTGTAGGAAAGGGCTCTAAAAAGGGTTTCAATCTCTGACAGTTAACCTTCGAAGAACCATCCGGTGTCTCGATCTCAACAGCTCTATGAGGAAAAACAGTACGGACCACAAAAGGACCGGTCCACCGAGAGCGCAATTTCCCGGGGAATAGATGCAAACAAGTGTCATACAGAAGAACTTTTTGACCTGGAGAAAATGACTTTCGTAAAATATTCTTATCATGCACAAGTTTCATTTTGTTCTTATACTCCTTATCACTATCGTATGCATCTCTACGAATCTCGTCCAACTCATTGAGATGGAGCTTTCTATGAGCTCCTGCCTTGGCAAGTGAAAAGTTTAGCTGCTTAATAGCCCAATAGGCTTTATGCTTTAACTCAACAGGCAGGTGACATGCCTTGCAAAATACTAAACGATAAGGTGACATTCCAATGGGTGTCTTAAACGCAGTACGCTAATCCCATAAGGCATCAGTAAGCCTCAATGACCAGTCTTTCCTATTGGAATTAACTGTTTTCTCTAAAATACGCTTAATTTCCCTATTGGAGACCTCTACCTGACCACTAGTCTGTGGGTGATATGGGGTAGCTACTTTGTGGGTAATACCATACTGTTTCATTAAAAGAGCAAATGGTCTATTACAAAAGTGTGAACCTCCATCACTAATTATAGCTCGCGGCGTACCAAAACGTGTAAGTATATTCTCTTTCAAAAACTGGACTAAGACCCTATGGTCATTGGTTTTACACGCAACCGCCTCAATCCACTTAGAGACATAGTCTACAGCGACAAGGATGTATAGGTTGCCAAAAGAATTAGGAAATGGACCCATAAAGTCAATACCCCACACATCAAAGACCTCAACAACTAAGATAGGGTTCAAGGGCATCATGTTCCTACGGGAAATGGTTCCTAATTTATGGCAACGTTCACAAGTAACACAGTAACTGTGGGAATCTTTAAACAATGAAGGCCAATAGAATCCACACTGCAATATCTTAGCAGCAGTCCTCTTAGCACTAAAGTGACCCCCACAAGCATGATCATGACAAAAGGAAATAATACTTGACTGATCAATCTCATGTATACATCTCCTAATAATATGGTCTGGACAATACTTAAACAAATAAGGATCATCCAAAAAGAAGTGCTTAACCTCAGCTAAAAATATAGAACGATCTTGTTTACCCCAATGTTGGGGCATTCGACCAGTAACAAGATAGTTCATTATATTCGCATACCAAGGTAATTTGGTAACAAAGAACAGTTGTTCATCAGGAAAACTATCTCTAACAGGAGGGGAGTCATCAGGGGTATCCACAACAAGCCTAGACAAGTGGTCTGCTACTACATTTTCTGCACCTTTTTTGTCTCTAATGTCTAAGGAAAATTCCTGCAACAATAGGATCCATCTAATCAATCTAGGTTTTGTATCCTTCTTGGAAAGAAGATACTTCAAAGCAGCATGATCAGTGAAGATTATAACCTTAGAACCTAAGAGATAGGGTCTAAACTTGTCTAAGGCGAACACAATGGCTAACAGTTCCTTCTCTGTAGTAGTATAGTTCAACTGGGCATCATTCAGAGTTTTGCTAGCATAGTAAATCACATGGAGTAATTTGTTTTCTCGCTGACCTAACACAACACCAATAGAAAAATCTGAAGCATCACACATGATCTCAAAGGGTAGGTTCCAGTTGGGTGCCTGGACTATGGGGGCGGTAGTGAGTAAAGTCTTAAGCTTATCAAAAGCCTCTAAACAAGCATCATCAAAGACGAACTTAACATCTTTTGCAAGAAAATTACAAAGAGGTCTAGAGATCAAGCTAAAATCCTTAATGAATCGACGATAAAAACCTGCATGCCCTAAGAATGACCTAATATCTCTTACGGTTTTTGGGACCTGTAAAGTCTTAATAAGGTCAACTTTGGCTTTATCTACCTCTATACCCTTATAAGATACGATATGCCCTAAAACAATTCCTGAACGAACCATGAAATTACATTTCTCCCAATTAAGCACTAAATTCTTCTCCTTACACCTAGTCAAAACTAATGACAAATGATGCAAGCACTCATCAAAAGACGAACCAAATACTGAAAAATCATCCATAAAGACCTCTAAGAACCGTTCTACCATGTCATAAAATATGCTCATCATACAACGCTGAAAAGTTGCAGGGGCATTACAAAGCCCGAAAGGCATGCGTCTATACGCAAAGGTCCCAAAGGGACAGGTAAAAGTAGTTTTTTCTTGGTCTTCAGGGGCAATAACGATCTGATTATATCCGGAGTAGCCATCTAAGAAGCAGTAGTGACTATGTCCAGCTAATCTCTCTAGCATTTGGTCGATGAAAGGAATGGGAAAGTGGTCCTTCCTAGTGACCTTGTTCAATTTCCTATAGTCAATACAAACACGCCAACCCGTGGTCACTTGGGTTGGGATTAACTCATTGTTCTCATTCTGGACTATAGTAATACCGGATTTCTTGGGGACAACCTGAACAGGGCTGACCCACTTGCTGTTTGAAATAGGGTAGATAATGCCTGCATCTAACAACTTAAGAACCTCGGTTCGAACTACCTCTTTCATATTAAGGTTTAGTCGACGTTGCATCTCCCTAGAAGGTTTGGTATCTTCCTCTAAATAAATCTGATGCATACAAACAGTAGGACTTATACCCTTAATGTCTGCTATGGTCCATCCTAAAGCTTCCTTGTTATTTGGAAGGACGGTTACTAGCCTACTTTCCTGATCACTATCCAAGTTGGATGCTAAAATCATAGGTAAAGTTTCATATGGGCCTAAAAACACATACTTCAAGGTATCTGGTAATGGTTTAAGGTCCAACTTAGGAGGCTCTCCTAACAAAGGAACTAGAGTAGACTAAGAAACTGGTAGGGGTTCGAATTTAGGTTTCCAAACATTACTAGTGTCCAACAAAGGGGTTGAATTTAACAAAGCATTCACCTCATTAATCACATTATCATCATCAAAATCAATCCCAAAGTGGGCTAGGCATTTCTCTAGTGGATCTTCTAACAAAGTGTTTGGTAACAACTCCTCAACTAATGTTCCTATCATGTTGACCTCTTCTATGCTCGAGTCATCTAGTTCAGAGGGTAGCTTACTAATATGAAAAATGTTCATCTCAATGGTCATGTTACCAAAAGACAAATTCATAATACCGTTTCGACAGTTGATGATCGCATTGGATGTAGCTAAAAACGGGCGACCTAGAATTACCGGTATCTGGTTCTCTGGGTCAGGGATAGGTTTGGTATCTAGGATAACAAAATCCACTGGATAAATAAACTTGTCGACCTCAATAAGAACATCCTCGATCACACCACGAGGAATTTTTACGGACCTATCAGCTAACTGAAGTGTTATCTGGGTAGGTTTCATCTCACCAAGTCCTAGCTTAAGGTACACATGGTATGGGAGTAAGTTCACACTGGCTCCTAAGTCAAGCAGCGCTTTCTCAACATGGTATTTCCCTATTGTACAGGAAATGGTAGGGGAACCTGGGTCTTTATACTTAGGAGTAGTAATTTTCTGAATAATAGAACTCACATGACTAGCTAGGAAGGCTTTCTTATGGACACTGAGCTTACGCTTTCGCGTACACAAGTCCTTAAGGAACTTGGCATAAGGAGGAATCTGCCTAATTGCATCTAATAATGGAAGGTTGATAGTTACCTGCTTAAAAACCTCCAAAATATCATTAAAAGTTGACTCCTTCTTAGTTGGTACTAGCAATTATGGTAATGGGGCTATGGGAACAAAGTTTGGCTTATCAGGGGCCTCATCAGTCTCCTTAGAGGTTCCATCAATCTCTTCAGCTTCTGATTTAGAAGGGTGAACTACAGCATGTTCACTATCAGGCATGACAACCTTATTGTCTATTTCTCTACCACTCCTAAGGGTTTTGATTGCATTCACATGATCAGATGATCTTCCTCCTATTTCATGAACTCCTCTAGGATTAGGTTGAGTCTTACTAGGAAAACTCCCATTATCTCTCTCACTTAAGACGCACATGGAAAGCTACCTGCTGCTGTTTTCTGCTGGTGCGGAGCTGAAGAACACGAAGAACATAAGACGCACACGGAACAGTCGCGAAGAACACGAAGAACTTCGACCCACATCGATCCGTCGCAGAAGCAGTCTTATATTCAACTACAGAAAGTTGTTATCATTTTTGACAGTCTTTGCTTAATACTTTCAGCGACCATTACCTTCCTTACAACAAGCTTTCTGTAACTATAGCTCGTCCTTTATAATAAAAACACCTTATTTGATCAATGAAATCAACTTTTGAGCATATTTCTAATATGAGGAGCTAAACCCCTTAGCCGAGGCAACGGAGGAAGCCATTGTTCCATGAAAAGTGGTATAGTTCTATTTTAATTATTTATTGCAATTATTTTACATGATTATTTGCATAGAACTTAAAAGAAAAATTGGTTTTTATTGAGTAGTTGTGAAGTGTTTTGATGGGACATGCTTGGTTTTAATACTTTTGATGTTTCATGCTTCGTGCTTACAATTATTACTTAAAAAATCTATTAAAGGCAAAATATTAGAATCACTTTAAAAGAAAAAATTGCATGAATATTGATTAGAATTTATCACTTAATTGGTCAATGGTGGAATCCAGAGTCTCGGTATTTTCTTATTATTGTTGAAACAACTTTATTTAATTTTTGAAAATCCTTCACAAGCCCGAGTTGAACGAACTCTACTTATCACTTTTTACAACAACATAAAATCACATCATTTTTCAGCAACATCTTCTAAGAAGGAAAACGCATCATTAGCATTTTTACTAGTGAACTCACCAGCGCACAAAGATTCGACCGTGGCTCTGGTCGAATAGTCTAAACCATCATAAAGAATCCATACTAGTTTCATTTTGTCAAACCCATGGTGAGGACATTGGGATAAGAGATCATTGAATCTCTCTAAAAACCTATAAAGAGATTCTCCCTCTTGTTGAACACTAGTACTAATTTTCTTCCTAACAGCTGCAGTTTTATGCTTAGGGTAGAATTTAAAATAGAAGGCATCAATAAGTTCCTGCCATGTTTTTATGGATTCAGATGGTAGGTTATTCAGCCAGGTCTTGGCTTTATCTCTCAAGGAAAAGGGGAACATCCTAAGTTTCAAGACTTCATCACTAAGGTCCTTAATATTAATTGTTCCACAAATTTCTTCAAAGTCCCTAATGTGAAAGTAAAGGTTTTCATCATCTTTTCCTAAGAATATAGGGATCATTTGAAGAATACCAGGTTTCAACTCATAACTAGCCGTAGAGGCTGGCAACTTAATGTACGATGGTCGGTTGGTCCTAGTTGGGTACATGTACTCCTTCAAAGTTGTCATTGTTGGCACAGTAAAAATCCTAGGGGTGAATTCCTCACTAAGACTTAAATTCTCAAAATTGAAGTTTCAAAAAACAGGGCTCTCCAAAGAAGAGTCTTCGAGCTCCCCCCGTCTATAAAAGAAAAACCTCTAGGCTCGTCACTAATCAAACGGCCAAAAGTGTATCTTTTCCAAGCACGCTCACTAATGGACTTGAGCGATTTTGGCATACACTAAAAAAAAATTTAAAAAAAAAAATCCTAAGGAAGGGAGGTTCTAAGCAAACACACAGCAGGCTGACTCCACCAAAGTAAACCTAAATATTTCTAGCAAACATGCATGTTGGCTCCACTTAGATTGTTTCTAGACCAGCTTCTAATCCTTCGAAAAGGAATTCGTTACAATCTAAGCAAACCTCTCTGGATCGATCCGAATAAAGTAAGTCGAATAGAAGTAGGGGAAGCTCAGAGGAGATTTGATACCCCCACCTCTTTGGCAACGCTTCCCTGGGTTACAAGGCGGCTCTAATCGACTTACAGTAATCTTCCTGAACTTCAAAGTATGCTTAAAAGAGGAATCAATATTTTTCGAACGACTTTCCTATTAAGCTCGTTACCCTATAGGTCTCGTTCTAGTCAATATTTTAGGCTTGGGTTCGCGTAGGTTATGTTTTCCTAAGGCGGGCAAGAAGAGAACGGTGATGAAATCCGAACCCTTATCTTGTATGGCATGTCCTTGCCCTTTACTAGGAAATTACAATCCGTATTCAGTCCTCAACATATATTCACCTTAAGGCAAACAGTAAACCCGCTGACAGGGGATTCGCGGGTGTTTCGAAAAACTTACCTCCCGTACCAGACGGGGGATGAACCGCTAAAGTCGACTCGGGCCACGACTCCTATGTCATGTACGAACCCGAGGGGCCGAGACGATATCGTAATCGTCGTCCTTCTCTGCAAACGGTTTAATGTTTAAAACTACCCTTCTGTAGGGTTTAAAAATAAAATAATAATGTCCCAAAGTTCACAGTCCAAAGTCCAAAAATAAAGTGCAAAAGAAAAAAAAAAGAAAAAAAAAAAAAGATATCCTAATACAATTTCTAAAAAGAAAATCTAAAGAAATAAAAACTAAAATAAAAATAAAATCTAAAAATAAAATAAAATTTATTTGTCTTTCTTTTCCTTTTCTTTTAGCTTTTATCTTTGGCTCCTAATCTCTTAGTCACCAAAGTCTTTGGCTTAAATTCTTTTCGGTCCAAACTCCAAACTTGTAGCACAAGGAAATATACCCAAAGAAACGTAAAATAGAACAAAGAGAAAATAATAAAAATCTAAAAAAAACTAAAAAATAATAAATCTAAAAACTCAAACTTAAAAACAAGTCCGCGTCGGCGGCGCCAAAAATTGATGTGATTTCAACTTTGTTGTAGTAAAAGGTTCGTTGAGACTTGTGAAAGCAATTGATTTTAGACTTATTTAAACTAAAAATAGAGAAAATTTAAATACAAATTTGTTTTCAAGATTGAAAATAACCAAGACACTAGATTCCACTATTACACATGAATGAATGATGGTAAAAATTCCAAAACTCTAATTATCTTTAAAATATCTTATTTCTTAATTCACAAATAATCAGGCATATTCTCAAACATTAATTGTATTCCTTAAGCATAGATTATCTAAACAAAGTATAACCTATCTAATTGAATCACAACTAATTAAGAAAATTATGCAAACAATTAAAATTCTGCAAAGCAGTGATTTGAGTGAATTATAAAATTCAAATTAGAGAAAAGTAAAATAATTACCAATTATTCATGCATCAATAGCTTCCTCTGTGCCTTGATTACGCGAGAATTAGCTCATCATCATCATGGAAACATGCTCAAAATTCATCTTTATTAATGCTCAAAAATGGTTCACAAATGATGAAATGGGAGAAAAATTATTAAAATCGGGTTTGTAACACTTATATTTGTTACAAAATCAATTGTTACAGGAAACGGTAATAAATAACCGTCACTAGCACTGTTGAAGAACGGCTGTCTTTGAGTGTCTTATGTTCTTCGTACGTTCTTCACCGGCAGAAAAAATATCCTTCCTGTAACTTTGATTTTCCGGCCCTCTACTGCTCCCAATTCTCCCTGTTGCGCTCTATTACTCCTCCACACATTATATAGCCTCACATCACCGAGAATACTCCTCCATAACTCCAACAAATTTTCCATTACTCGGCAGTGAATGAATATCTTCTCGGGAATATTTTCTTCCCTTTCTTCTCTTCTCACGCTGTCAACGAGTGCTGAATCTTCCTTCACGCTTCTGCAGCGGCTAAGCTCTATCCAAACACGAGCATCACACGTAAAATCACGATGTAATCCCGCCATTATCTCATCCGCATACGTACTCCCCGTTGTGTAGAAATTCCACGTATTCAACCCAAGTTTTTCGAATATGAAGGACTTACCAGTCCTGTGTGAGTGTAACAGGCTGGAATGAGTCGATTGGAGTGATTGAATCTCGCCACAGCTCCTCCAAATTCAAAACAGAAAACTCCGCAGGTGAAAAATATTCGAACCTGCACTTTCCCGCCAAATTTACTTAAACCGTGAAGAAGAAGGGTGTCCCCATAACCAAACCGGGGGTGCGAATAACATGTGCCCAACTTAGGTGCCCCTTATCCAAACTGAGAGTCCGAATAACAAATATCCTCCATGGGTGCTCCGCATAATTTTTCGAGCCGATTTTTCCAAAAATGTTTATTTCCCAAAAATACCTACAAACACATAAAACACCATAATAAGTACAAAAATGGGTACTAACAATATACACAATAGAGATGAAAATAGACACATAAATGCATCTATCAGATATTCAGTAGGGTTTTTGTATGGCGGCCTACGACACGTGTGTACGCCCACGATCAAAAGTGTGAGTAAGTCATGCAAGCAGCTGAGGGAGTTCGCAAAGTAGTGGATGGACAATCAACCAAGTCTCCGCACGACATGGAACTAGTTTAACCATGATTTCCCACTTTCCCACTCTTTCACTCCAGCAACCGTCACACTTACTAGGGTCAATGTGTATACTATTCTTTCAATATAAATAAGTCTGTGAATCCATGATTGAACAACCAAGAATCATTGTCTAAGGAAGAATTATCATATTAATAAGAACTCTCAATAGAGTAGAATTTTAACAATCAATCAGAACTTACTCGAACTCAACAGTTTATTTGCAGAAATCTCGAAACATATCCACAATCCTTGATCATCATTGATCTCACACCCACTTCTCAGCATCCCTCCTACAGATCGACCCTCATCCCTCTTTGTGACCGAATTGACTCTGGAACGGCCATTGTCTTGGTTTAGGTCGGAGTCCTACATATTGATCTCTCGAACTCAAAGAACTCCCGTGCAGTGCATCTGTTTGAAAAGGGTTTAGGCAATTTGCTCGGTCGAGGAGTCTCCGCCCGCACAGTCATCTTTTCACTTTCCTAAAAAACCGGCAAATCATTTTTCCCCATCAACACTTGTGAACTTGTCAGGATCAGGAAACATGAAAGGTTTTTACCCTCTTCCTAAGAAGTTTTGAATCTCAACAACTTCTCTAAAACGGCACTGAAGGAAAAGATGCAAAAGGTAAGAAACATTCTGTCATAAGAAAAACAAGCTCGGAGTATTCATTCTCTCACAATGTCACTTCTTAGTGTATTGATAGGTGTTAGAGTAATGCTCGGTTGAACTCACAAGTTTTTATATCTCAATCTTGTTGTCGTTAGATGATCAAAACTATATCTTGATTTCTAGTTTACTAAGTCAAGTCTCGGACTAGGTTAGAATTTGATAGTTGAGGATCAGACATCACCCTCGAAGACTGAAGATCGACGAAGACATTTTGAGAACTTCTGTATCAGGTATGTGAAGACTGGACCATTCTATTTTACTCACTATCTTACCATTTTATCTTTTTTAGATGATGTCGTATGACTTCTAGTAGATTTACCAAAAAGATGTTCCGAGTCAAACATGTCTTGTTAAAAATCTCAAAATATGATTCTAAGCAAAGATGTTCAACGATCCACAACAATATTAGTTCTAAACATTTTATTGTGTGAATTAATTTGTGGATCAATTGAAAATTGCCTACGCAAATGATTTTATCACGCGGGAAGGTTTCAAACATCACAAGAGAGAAATATTAAACTACCTTATATTTCTACTCAGGGTAGGTTGGTGAACCAATTAGCAAACTATAGATATATGAGTTTCAGAAATACAGGAGGGATGGCGAACCAGTTCGCAAACCGCGAGTTCATATGGGGATAGTTCAAGAACCTTTGTGAACTGAATACTGAAAGTTGGTATTATAGGATAGCAGTTGACGAACCTGGTTCACAAATTATGGTCAACTGAGTTCGATAATCTTGTAAGGTTGACGAACCCGGTTCACGAACCGTTGCATCCGGGCTCGTGAACAAGCTTAACGGTTCACGAACCGTTGTGCCAACCTTCCCAGTTTAAGATTTAAGCAAATATTGAAAGACTTATTTTTTTACATATGTTTAACATTGCTACAACTCTCTCAAACACTTCTAACACTTCGTTAATCGCGCAAACACTTATGTGTGTGCATCATGATTAAATTCTTAGGTGTTTAAATTGCAAGACCGAACAATCATTATACACGGTTCCGGAAACGGTTCCTAGTGAATATTCTTCTATTGTATTTTCAAAACCTAGTGAGGTTTGCTAGCTGTGTCTATTTCAAACAGATTTCCTCACCTTGATCTTTGATCTAAATGGAGATCAAATATGCTTATCTGTTAGAGGAAGATTGGTATCAAAAGTCTTCACTTCGGCTAAAGAAACCATTGGGATGTAAAGGACGCCATCTAAGGAAATCAATTGTGTAGATCCTTACGAGGTTCAAGAGACGTAAAGAGCGCGATTGTAACTGAATCTCTTGGAGAGTAGATTAGGTCTCAACTAGATTCCATCCCGAAGTCTGATAGTGGGATAGTGTCTATAGCGACTTAATACAATTTGGTGTTCAAATATGGACGAGGGCCCTGGGTTTTTCTTCTATTGTGGTTTCCTCATTAACAAAATTCTTACGTTTGTGTGTGCTTTTACTTTTCCGCATCTTTTGATTGTTAAAAGTACTATACAAGTCTTGTTGGTGATGTACTTGGTACCCCTGCGTTTTCAATAGGTGCATTCTCAAAATTTAACTTGAGAGATATGAGAAGTGCATAATTGTCATAACTTGACACTTATGACAACGAGGATGCTCAAGTTTTTTTTTTTTTTTTGGATTTTTCTTACTACATGCTAAAGAAATTTTCGTCCTCATAGGGATTCAGGTTCAAAATCTGTTTGTTGATCCGTTCTCCGATCATGATATATTTAGTATCTTTATGAATACCATTATTGAGTTAAAGTCTTTAAATTGGTGGAAACACATCATATATTGAGTCCAAGATGTAATGACTTGATGTGGGTATCAAATCACATTATGTTCTCAATAGATCTTTCCCTTCCTATCTGACTCCTAAGCAAGAGACGAAACAGGATTCATGGGAACTCTATCTGCGAGATGATTTGCAAACTATACTCTTAGAATTTCATATAATCATATCTTGATATATAAACTTTCACTTGATGGATATTTATGGATTGGTAATGGTAATCCATAAAAAGTTATCCTATAATGGGTCGTTTTTCCAAGGTCGTTTGCATACTTATTCATTGAACGGTTCGAGAACCCCTTGTTGACCGTGCGTGTATCCCTAAGGGAACCTTAGTTGTTTCCTTGGTAAATAAGTTATTCGTTTCCTAATTCTATTCTAACTCTTGTTTATGAAAAAGTATATAGTTGATAGCATCCCCTTCAACTATTTCCATACCTGCAAGAATGGGAAGCTCTAATAAACCCCATGAAACTATTGGATTTGATGAAGAGAATGGCAAGGAAGATATATTAAAGAATGGATCTTCAAAAAGGGTGGCTATAAGTATAAATGAAGAAAGGTCATTTTATGCTGAAATTGTCAAGGATCTGGTTAATACCTGTAATGATTCTAAGGTTGAAATCGTAAATCTTCAATTGCAAATTAAATAACCTAGTTTATGGTCAATCCAATATGCTAAACATCCAAGGAATTTTCGTATTGTCAATCACAAGGTTGCCATACTTACTCATGAACATGTCTTTTTCACTGTCAAAAGAGTCAAGGATATCATTGACACTTTGTATGACGGGGTACTTGAAAGATATGAAGAGATCAATGAAGTTTAATTCTTTCTCAATGTTCCTTAGGATTTCCCTTTATTTTTACTAGTTAACTCCTTGTAGAAATTTATTCTTATTTTTAAGGAAGAACACTACCTTTTGAAGTAGTTTTTATGTGTTTGCATTAGCTATTCCAATTACTATCATCTTGCATGTTTAAAGCTTATTTGATTAACATTTATTTTGGAAGATGACTTGAAATACCTAATCTTCATGGATTATATATATAATATTGCTTATATTGTGAGATTTGTTCTTTGTTATGATATTTCTGATGATTAGAAAAGATATCCCATATGTTCTCATAGGTTAAGCTCTTAACTCTTGTTAAAAGAGGAGTAAACTATTTTGAGAATTGCAGTATTGATCTCTCCACGATTACACTTTGTGAATATACTGCTAAAGGATTTCGTAAGATGTTCTCTAGGAATGGGACCTTCTTTGCAACTAGTGTTGAAGAAGCAGAAGCACTGACTTTGATGGAGGTACATTCATGTGCAAAAGATATGCATCTCCAAAACTTTTGGATTGAAGGAGATTGTCAGAGAATCATTGACTATACATGAGAAAAATCAAATGTAGTACTTTGGAAAAACCAAACACTAGTAAATGAAGCTATGAACTTTTTACAGTCATATGGAAGTTCTTTTTGGGAATAACTTTTATTTCCAGAAGTAGTAATAAAGTAGCAGACGCTTTGGCAAAGGAGGCTAGGAAAATAGAAATTCACAAGCAGCAGCAGAATCAAATGCCAGCTTTTCTCCTACCTTTCATTTCAGTAGATATAAGTACTTTACATTCCTCAGTTTTTTCTTTTTCTGGTAATGAGGAACAATCTTTGTTAGGGGAATCCCATATTTCAGGCAGTACACCTGAGATAAGGTCTACCAACAAAATTGAACGCCTTATGTAACCTCTGTTTTTTGGTTTTTAATGCGATGTCTAACTTTCAAAAAAAAAAAAATTCCTTACGGATTTGTAGTTATTTTACTCTTCCATCATGGCTTATCACTACACCATTTTAAGGGATTAGCAACTCAGATTAGCAACAGCACTAGTGCCGTTGCTAATTTTCTGTTGCTAATTTTTCGCAACGGCATATTGCTGTTGCTAATTTTGCAACGGCAAATTGTCGGTTGCGAATAGCAACTGCTCTGTTTTTAAGCGTGCAAAGCGCGCGTGTGGTTGGGAACACAATAACTTATTTTTACGCCCAAGTCAAAGTTTGGTCAAGTATTCTTCTTCTTTTTTCCACCCTTCAAGACTTATCTGCCTTTATCTTTCCTTCTTCGATTTTTTCTTCTCATTTTCATTTCTTATCCACAGAACTTTCATCTCCTCTCTTTCATCTCCTCTCTGCATCTCTGAAAAACCCAACTTTCTCTTCGTTGTCTTTCTGTCGATTTCAAATCGGAAGATTTGAGTTTTAATTAAGTGAATGATTCATAGAAGTCTTGTAACTTGATTAACCGAGGGGGGAGGTGACAGTGTTGCTATTGACTGAGTTTTAGGAGAAGAAAAGAAATTAGGGTTTGGTCATGAGAGGAAGAAATCAAGAGCAGATGTAGGATCAGTTGAGAACCCTGGTGATTTATGGTGGTGGTGGTAAATCAAGTGTCGATTCAAACTCAGGAGGTTGAAGAAAAGGAAAATTAGGGGTTTCTGTTTAATGATTAATTCATGTGAATTTTGATTGATAAGCTGAATTTTAGTGATGGGTTTTATTTAAGCATGAGGTAGGTGTTGATGGTGGATTTTTGACGAAGGTCATATTCGTAAAATCACATCGGAAAAATCATGCATCTCTGATCAGTATCAGAATCATAAGAAATTTATATCTTCACAAAGTGAATTATAGTTTAGCAATACCATGGCGGTAATAATGTATGATAGTAATATTAGGGTTTCTGAGGTAGAACTTTTAATATTCTATGTATTTCATGATTAAAGCTGAAAGACTCAGCACATTTTATTGAATTCAGAATTCATCCCCGGTGTCTGAATTCAACCCAGAATAATATATGATGTTGATCACATCATATCTGAATGCTCCTAGACATATTATATGCTAGTATAGAGCAATAGATTAATTAAATCTAGTCGCAGTATTCATCGGATTGAATTCCTAGAAATTATGTACTAAATAGACCATAAATATTCATCTACTCAGGATCCATGGCTTTTCTCAGTCGATTTCCATGGAAAGTAATGGGTATTTACCTTTGGGGCATTTGGGGCACCCCGAGTAAGCCCCGAGGAAGAGGCACAGGTGTATTTAGTAATAATGCTCAAATGAGCATTCATGGAAGAACTAGGATTGGAAGTCTGATTAAAGAAGGAAAGGGAAGAGATAAAATAATAATAAAAAATAAAGGAACCGTGAGGGTAGGCCCACACGGCTAGCTGGCCGTCCATGCCGCCGATTCTAGTCGGCCCTCCCCTCTTTTCCTTATTTTATTATTATTATAATTATATTATTATTATTAGGGTTTTACTCTTTCAAGGATTCCTCTTTCGATTAAAACTCATGAAACTTCCATATTTTTTCATGAACCATGTGGTTAGCAAAGCAAGTGGTCCTGCAACTATAACTTGTCCTCTAACCACCATGAGAAATATTAAAATAATTTTATTTTTAATATATTTAATAGTGGCTCTTCTACCACTATTAAGAGTTTCAGTTAAACTCAAATTCTTCATACAAGGATGAAATAATGCTCAATGGACCATCAAAAAATACCAAAAATATTTCGAGTTGGTCCGTGAAGAGCATAGCAACATGGGCACGCCACCATGACTGGTCATGGCCGGCCCTTTGGCTCGCAAAATCCGGTCCCACCTCTTTTGATGATTTTTGACCTAATTAATCATCCAGAGTCCATATTTGGTTCAAACTCCTTCCTGCAACTGGGAATGATGATCCACTCACCACTAGATGGTCCCACGACCACCAAGGGTCAGTTTTACACCTCTTGGTCGGTCCACCCTCTATCCATGACTAGGTTTTACTACCTATTGCTCAGTCAAGCACAATTTAATAATGATTAAACAACCATTAATCATCCTTTTCCAACTGCTCTGCAAAGGAGTTTAGTAAATGCTCATTCTAGCATCCTAAGTACTACATGGTCGGCCCATCACTAGTAGAGGCGCTCCCTCTCTTATCCATTGGTTGACTCTCAGTCGATCATCTGTTGATCATCCATTGATCATAATTAGGGTTTTTGAACTAAATGCTCTGTTTAGCATAATTCTGAACATGTTCAAACACCAATATTTTAACATTGATTCATCAATCAATATTTCAATCAATTAATTAAGTAATATTTGGTTAATATTTTTAATTAATATTTTATTTGGTCTTGCTACCAATTACTCATGGATCTAACAGTATTTGCTCTGACTAGCAATACTTGCTCTAACCATCAATGCTCTATCTGGAAATACCATAATTGCTTCAGCTAGCAAAGGGTCACGGCCAACAGGGTTCAGAATTACCAATATTGATTCAACTATCAATATTTAATTTCTCAGAACAATATTCCTCATATTCATTCAACTATCAGTATCCGAGTTGCAGTAATTCTCATGATAATCCAACTATCAATAATTGAGAATTTAACACTGATCCAGCTATCAATATTTTATTGGTGCATCAATCAACATTTGGTTCGTCTGTCAACCATTATTTTAATATTATAATCTCTCCTCGTCATTCGACTGACTCATGACACATGGATTGAGAAAGGTCTTTTATGATCATTCAGCAATGATTATTTTCACGAGTGCTCAGCGCACCAACATAATGGTTTATGATCGACCCAGCAATCTCATAAAACTATCACTAAGTCATTCAACTATCATTCTTGCTTCAACTAGCATAATGATAATTCAACATGGTCTGCAGGGCATGTTGCTGTTTCAACATCCCATGCTTCATCTATCATAGTTCAGTTCATAAGATTCATATTCTTAGGTCAAAGATTGACCACTCACATATGAGACATCAATTCATGTCACATGGGGGGATATCACTAGGGTTTTGGTCTGGCGGCCCACAGCACGTGCGATGTAAGGTACATCCACGATGAGAGTTGTGGTAAGTCGTGCTAACAGTTAAGTGGTAAATGGAATGGTGGATGGTCAATCAACCCAGTCTTCCTCAAAAAATGGAAATGGTTTTTACACGATCTCCCATTTCCTCATTCTTCCACTACTTTCAACTGTCACCACTTACAGGAGATTGATGTGTTGCTATAAATAGGTTTCTGAACCTATGATCTGATAACAAATAACAACTAAGACTCATCACTGTCAAGTTATCAAACGCATTCATAAGATTTCTCTCGTCTACACAAAGAATCATCTTTACAGCAGTTAAACACATCACATCACCTACAGATCAATCTCCATTGATCTCCACACAATCTCAGCTTCCCTACCTACATACCGATCCTTCTCCTCCTCTTGTGACCGAATTTAACCTGGAATGGCTATTGTCTTGGTTTCGGATAAGGTCTTACAGATTAGTCTCTCAAACTCAAAGTACTCCCGTGCAGTACATTTATTTAAAGGTTCAGACGATTCACAACTCCGAGCATCTGCTTCAACGAGC